>CM074957.1:1800161-1813612 GCA_037577455.1 Pangasius macronema
ACTTTTGATCAGCTGATGAACAGCCTGTTTGAGTTTAAATGCAGTTTTCAATAAATTGCCTACTCTCTATTTTTTGTCTATTGCTCTTGTTTCTTCTTTTGGCATTTTGAAGAAGTTCTTACAACCTGGTTACAATCCACCAAACTTTTTTTGCTAAGTCATTTTTTTTTCTATTTGCAGGATCTCAGTTTCAGAATTGAGAATTCTCAGTTTCTAGGTTCATGAAATGGTCATTCCTATTATTTTTTTTATAAATATATTACATCAACATTTCCCAAAATCTTGATCATCATTGTATTGGATCTATATAAACATGATTTATGTAAGTTTAAGTAAATATGCACAGTAAATGTCTTTCTCTGTTTTCACAGTAAAATAATTTTTTAAATTCTAAAATAATACAAAGACTAAGACTTTAGGTTTTGTTTTTTGGTATGCATATTTAATTCAACAACCCTCATTTGCATAAATACGCATAAATTGCAAAAACCATCAGCAATCAATTGGCAAAGGTTAATTGTGATATGTAGTGATTTTTTAAAAACTTGTTCTTAATATTAAAAACAAACCAAATCTATTGATAAGAATATTTACCGAGAATTAAATTAAGACAAAGTCTCAGCATCCTGGTCCTTGAGGCGTCGTTCAGCTTCGTGTTAATTACAGTGTCCACTGCTCTTCTTTACTCACGGTGAAACTCATGAGCTCATGTGGCTGAGGGTCTTTTTCTATGCATCTGAAGAGGTGGAGTTTATTTTCTGGCCAGTTCCTGTTTCTATGACTGGTTAAAATGTACAGTTAATATCACTTCTACTCTATCACATGCACTTGTCCAGTCTATATTCATTAAAGTGAGCTTAAGCAAAACTTGTAAAATGATAAATTATAACCAGGGAACTGATCTGCATCCTTCATTCCATGATTTTCCCACCCAGTTTAATGCCAAGGCTTGTTAATGAGCTGAATTATAGAATTATAGAAAAAGACCTTTTACACTCTCTGTTCAACAGAGAACATTAATCAGATAAGTCCAGAATACCCATAATCTGCTGTGTATACTTTTTATGAAAAACACTTTTTATTGTGTATACGAGTTTGAAGAATAACACGAGTGAAACTTGTTAGAGCCCACAGAGTGTCTAAAGCGTCAAAAATGCCCACTTCCTCTTGTTAGTTCCGTTCATCTATTATCTTGCCATCTTACAGAGAGGTGACAAATAAAACAAAAGGATGTTAGTAAAGTGTCAGCCTGTGAAGAGCTGCCTGAAACAGCTTCTCTGGCACTGTACTGGAGGCACAAACCCTGTCATTCCAAAAGTGTTGTTTGGATGATGATGGTGGTGGAGAATGGTGTCTAACACATCAGTCCAAATTTTATCATACCTATTTAGTTGTGTTTAGATGTAGGTTAGAGGTCATGGCCTATGATAACTTTCAACCTCATCACACCATTCAGCAAGCCCTGGATGGGGGTGGAATGGAGACCAGGAAGAGACCACTTCCATCAAGATAGAACTTTTTCATCATAGGATAAAGGTGATCATCTCTAATAGGACAAGGGAGTGATTCTTACAAAATCACTACCCGATTCTTACTGATTTATGTGGTTACACATTCTGTGTTGGGTTTGGGGTGGAGCTACAGGACAGGTAAGATAGGTCATTGCTTGGGTCCCTAATGGCACATTGATGGAGCCCCTAATGATAGCCCCTAATATAGTGGATATCAGAATCTGGAATCAGAGGGGACTGAAGTGCCTCAGCGCAGTAATTCTGCCAGCCACAAATGGACAGGGATGATAATGGAAGAAGGCCACAATAAAAGGCCAACAGAGAGCTCAGACTGTCTATGAAGGCATATGGAGGATCATCCTACAAGCTAAGAAAAATTCTCTATATAAGCCATAATAGCCAGTATAAAGATGGCAGTGACCCATGTTGGTTTGGACATGGATGGACAACACTCTATGCCACAGTACAGGTTTACATTAAGAGAATTAAGGCAGGTTCTAGCATGAAAACAGTATCATGCCCTGGGTTGGTGGCATGCATTTTACATACTAGGATTGATGAAAAAGTCGGCCTGGGCCAGAGGCCAATGTTTAATGCTTGCATTGCATCCTTAATGGTTCTGCCTGACAATGCGCTACATGCAGAGGCACCTTGTGCAAGCACCAAGAGCAGAAGTTTTTAGTTTAGTTTTTATACTTTTATGATAACAAAACATATGGAGTACACAGGTAAAAAGCTAGCAGTTGTATTGTTCAATCACTCAAGCTAACACCAGTGGACCCCCCCTGTGATGAGGAATCCTGCTCCCATTAGGAGTCCCCACAGTGGATCATTGGTCTGCGTATTTTGATTTGGCACAGTTTTTACGCTGGATGCTCTTCCTGAGACAACCCTTCCCAATTTTTATCCGGGCTTGGGACCAGCACTGAGAGCACACTGTTGCACACAACCCCAGTGGCTGGGGTTGGTTTCCTGGCCAGGAATCAAACGCAGGCCACAGCGGTGAAAGTGCTATGGCCTAACCACTAGTCCTCCAGGAACCCAAAGACCTAACTTTTCCTAAAGATCTTAAATTAGCACTAAAATATCTTATATTACTTCCCCAACAGAGTTTTTAGACTGATGGTGTTCTTAGTACTTGACCTAGCGAACCAGTATCAGAAGGTATTTATTGACAGAGATATCAAAGCCCTTCTGTAAGTTGTTCTGGGTAAGGGCATCTACTAAATGCCATAAATGTAAATGTCATAAGGTCACCATGTGACTTCATTTTAAAGGTCTTGTCATATGTGTGCATGTGCACAAGTTATCCAGGTGATGAAATCCCACCTGGTGGTTATATAGTCTTTTTGGAACATGGCTACTTGCATAACCTAAAGTCTTCTGACATGAGATAGTCTTCAGCACAGAGGACTTGTCCTTTTTAACTTCAAGAGAGATAAAATAGAAGCTTTAGAACAACTTACCAGCCAATGTTCCCATAAAACTGTATGAAGTGTACTTGAGACTACTGATGCATTGTTAAATTGATGTTGCATAATGTATTAACTTTGTTTATTACTGTTTACTGCTCTGTATAGTAGATTTTGTTTGTCATTTCATTTCATTATTTTTGAAGGAATCTTTACAACTTTACAGCAGTCCTTTACATGTGCCTACGATTATTTTAATGGAATAGTTAATTAATGACTCAACAGTGTTCAGTATAACATCCTCTCTGCACTTACCCACAGTGATGGTAATGGAGTTGCTCCTGGATGATGTGGAGGAACTTTCCCTGTATGAATAGTCACAGCTGTACTGGCCCTGATGTGACTCATCTACAGTCAAAGTAAATGTTGTTGTAGACTCTGCAGTTTGCTTCTTTGTTGATATCCCATCTTTACACAAACTGAAGTCTACACAGATGCATGTTGGGCTGGGTGTGGTACATCTGAAGGACTTCTCCAGGGGAAACCCCAGAGTCTGGGGAGATCCGAGTCAGTGTGGGAATCCTGCAAATAAAGAAATATACTTCATAATTTTGTAAATATATTCACTTTAAATAGGGCATTGCTAGAAAAAAAAACGATAACAACTTACGTGAGTAAATGACACCAGCATTCTCATCAGGCCCACAGTTCTCTTCTCTAAATCCTCTGAATGAGCACTGGTCTATGTAGCTCTCAGGTTCAGTACACTGAACATCATCCAGCCAGGTCATTGTTCATTTCCTTGACCAAAGCAGGCATTAAGAGCTGTTTACACACCACCTCTCATCATCATCACACAGTGTTCCCCACAGAGCTTTGTGCTGGATCTCCACTGGACCACAATAGTTACTCAGACCATTCACCAACCTGATGTCATTACATCCTGATTTATTAGTTAAAAAGAAAGAAAGTTTTATTTGTCACTGATTTATGTCAGTTTCACTCATAAGCTGTAAAGTGAAATAACATTAGAAACAAAACCAATTTAGGTTCTAGAAAACTCTCAAGCCTTGTATGAATACAAAGTGTCACATGTACAAAGTACCACCTTTGTTTGTTCACTCACTTGACTCACCTTAATCTTCAGATAGCTACACTGAAAATGTAACCACATTTTGTCCTCAATTTTTGTTGGCATCCTTTTGTCTCTAGAGACAATGGAATCTCCACCTGAGTATTTACTTAGGTGTGGCGCTGCAGTGCCGATTATGGCTGAATAAGCCAATACGAGAGCTGCAACTCCTACCACACTTGCTGCAAATGTAATCAGCGGTTGGGACTATGGCATAAGCAGTAGCAGACTGTGTTTTCTGCTGTTTGCGGCTCTTTCTTTCCTCACGCTGGGTCTCTCTCTTCTCCTCGGCCAGCTTGACCCCGATTTTGACATTTGCATGCCAGCTAGAGTGGTCGGAGGTCGCTGATTCGAGAACTGCTGGGTTGATGCTGCACGACTTCAGATCCCTCTTGCAGACATCCTTGTAGCGCAGGGCGGGTCGTCCAGTTGGCCGTGTTCCTGTGATGAGCTCGCCATAGAGAATGTCCTTTGGAATGCAGCCATCGTTCATCCTGCATACATGCCCGAACCAGCGCAAGCGCCTCTGGGAAAGGATGGCAAACATGCTTGACATGCCTGTCTGGGCCAAGACGCTTGTGTTGGAGACGCGATCCTGCCAGGTGATGCCGAGGAGTCATCTGAGGTTGCGCATGTGGAAGGTGTTCAGTCTTCGCTCCTGGTGCATGTACAGGGTCGAAGCCTCACTGCCATACAGAAGAGTGGTACACCTTCATCTTTGTGTTAAGTGTCAACATGGGGTTGTCCCACACACGCTTCATTAAGCCATGGTGGATGCCGCTTTGCCTATCATCACGTTGAGCTCAGCGTCCAGGGATAGGTTGCTGGATATGGTGGAGCCGAGGTATGTGAACTTTTCCTCCACCTCCAGGGTGTGATCACCAATGGTGATTTTGGGAGTGGTACTGACATCCTGACCCATGATGATGGTGTTCTTGAGACTGATGGTGAGGCCGAACTCTCTGCATGCCTCTGAGAAGCGAGTGATGAGTCGCTGAAGCTGCTCTTCAGTGTGAGCAGCAAGGGCAGCGTCATCAGCAAAGAGCATCTCCCGGATGAGGATCTTGTGCACCTTGGTCTTTGCTCTGAGGCGGGCGAGGTTGAAGAGGTTCCCGTAGCACCGTGTGTGGAGAAAGATGCCATCTTCGGACTCACTGAATGCGTATCCCAGGAGTAAGAAGAAGAATATCCCGAAAAATGTTGGGGCCAGGACACACCCTTGTTTCACACTGCTCTTGATTGGGAAGGGGTCTGATGATGATCCATCATACTGAACTGTGCCGAATGTGTTGTCGTGGAACGACTCGACCATCTTCAGGAGCTTGGGGGGACATCCAATCTTGTGGAGGAGGGCGAAGAGGCCAGAGCGACTGACCAAGTCAAATGCCTTGGTCAGGTCAATGAAGACAAGGAACAAGGGACGTCGCTGTTTGCGGCACTTTTCTTGCAGCTGCCTGAGGGAGAACACCATGTCGATGGTTGATCGCTTGGCACGAAACCCACACTGTGACTCAGGATACACACGGTCAGCAAGTACCTGCAGGCGATTGAGGACTACCCTGGCAAAGACTTTTCCGACAATGCTGAGGAGAGAGATCCCACGATAGTTGCTGCAATTGCTGCGGTCACCCTTGTTCTTGTAGAGCGTGATGATCTTTGCATCCCGCATGTCTTGGGGTATCATTCCCTCTTCCCAGCACTGAAGCAGAAGTTTGTGAAGATGTCCCAGGAGGGAGCTTTCTTTAGCAGCCATCACAACCTCTGGTGGTATTCCGTCACTGCTGGGTGCTTTCCCACAGGACAGCACGTCAATGGCCTTGGTGAGCTCCTCAATGGTGGGTGGCGAGTTGAGTTCATCCATGGTGGGCAGTGGGGTGGTGTCCTCCATAGCTGTGTCGGTGATGCTATTTTCTCTGGAGTACAGCTCCCCATAGTGCTTGACCCATCTTTCCATCTGTTTGCCACGGTCCTTTATGATTTCGCCGGTGGTGGACTTGAGGGGTGCGATTTTGGTGGCACTTGGTCCAAAGGCTTTCTTCATTCCCTCGTACATGCCACGAATGTCTCCACAGTCCGCGGAGGTCTGGATGTCGCTGCAAAGCTTCAACCAATAGTTGTTGGCGCATCTGCGGGTGACCCTCTTGGTGTTGTTGCGGGCCTCTCTGTAGGCGGCCAGGGTTTTCTTGCTGGGCTTTCTCTTGTACTCGAGAAGCGCAGCACCCTTGTCGGCTATGGCAGGCTTCATCTCTTCAATCCCAGCCTCGAACCAATCCTCATTCTTCTTGGCTCTCTTCCCAAAAGTGTCTGAGGCGGTCTGGTATATGGCATCGCTAATAAAGTCCCAGCGAGCTATGGCACAGTCTGTGGGGCAGTCTTCCAGGGCCTTGTTGATGAGCTCAGCGAAGCGTTCACGCAGATCAGGCTTTGAAGTTCTGGCAGTGTCAATGCGAGGCAGGCCCTTCTGCTTGGAGCGGTGGATCCTTCTGGGGCGGAGACGCACCATGCTACCGACCAGAGAATGGTCAGTGTCGCACTATGATAACTGCGTGTACAGAGCAGATGGTTCAGCATGGGTCTCCTGGTGATGATGAGATCCAGTTGGTGCCAGTGCTTTGACCTGGGATGTCGCCAAGACACTCTGTGGTGGAGCTTGGTGGGAAAGAAAGTGTTGGTGATGGCAAGGTCATGGAAGGAGCAAAGCTCAAGTAGCCGCTGTCCATTGTCATTGATCTTGCCAACACCAAAGTGTCTGATGCAACGTGGCCAGGAGGTGTGGTCTGCACCTACCCGGGCATTGAAATCTCTGAGCAGGAACAGGTTTTCCTTTGCTGGAATCTCTCTGATCCTTGCCTCGAGCTCCTCATAGAATGCATCTTTACCTCGGCTGTAGAGCTGAGTGTAGGGGCGTAGACGCTAAGGATGTGAATAGGTCCCGAGGAGGTAGTGAGGCGGAGTGAGAGGTTGCGCTTGGTTCCCTGAGAAGGAGGTTCGACTGATGACAGGAGGGAGTTGCGGACTGCGAAGCCAACCCCATAGAGTCGGCGCTCGTCTGACTCCAGGCCTTGCCAGAAGAACTTATAGTCCTTCTCCTGAAGACTGCCACTGGAAGCGAGGCGTGTCTCCTGGAGGGCGGCGATGTCGATATTCCGTTTGGCCAGCTCGCGATCGATGATTGCAGTTTTCCTGGCGTCGTCAACTTGCTGGAGGTCGTCAGAGAGGCCAGGGCACATTGTTCTGACGTTCCAGGTTGCCAGCCTCAGGGCTGGTGATTTCTTTTTCTTTTGGTGTTTGCCTGGTGCTTAATTTTACAACAAGCCTGTCAATTTTGTCTAAGCTTCATGCACCCAATGAAGCAAGCAAGTTGTGGTGGGGTAGTACCCTACTGCCCGGGGGTTACCCGGGTTTAGGCGGGCGGTAACTTCCCATTGGAGTCAGAGGACTCCTTCCACCATCAAGAGCAACCCCTAGCGCTCAGCTCTATGCCAAACAAGCCTGGGCTTATCACTGGTGACTGCTGCTCTCCGTGTTGAGTCTTTGCTGAGACAGCAAAGCTGGAGTGACCTCTCCAGGTGCAGGCCTGGGCAAGTGGTATGGAGATCCTGGAGTGCCCAGTGCCAGGATCCCTCTCTCGGCATTGCTGGTAGAGTCTGGCAGAAAGGCAAGCCGATACAGCCGGTACCAGCGCAGCTGCAGGAGGTGCCAGAAGGGATCACAAAGCTCGTCCAACTGCCTACGGGTCTCTGTACCGGATTTTCTTTCTGGGTTTACTCCCATAGCCTTTGACCAGCCAAGGCCAACCTGCAAGACAGCAGGAAACTCGTGGAGAGCGTGGTCATTCATTTCCCGTACAGATGCGTAGCACAGTGAAGCATCTGCCCACTGCCACACCGTCCTCAATATGCAAAATGTTCAGCCATGATGATAAGTACAAGCCATGCAAAGTTTATTCAACTTGCTGGAAAGAATGGCATTTCGAATTGACTCTATGAAAAAATATTTCGGGAAAGATTAGAACATGCACACACACAGTGAGACATTCATACTCAGATAAATATAACTGTATTATAACTGTTAATGGCTGTCATGGACAATTCCTCCCCAGACCACCAGACCGCACCCTTACTCACTTTTTGAATCTCTTCTTCAGTTGTCTGGTCCATTTCCTCTCATGATTTTGCACACCTGTTTTGTATTTCCCCATTAGACACCTAACTTACATTCCGTGTTTTCCCTCTTTGGCTGTTGGAGGATTATACTTGTTTGTGGTTAGATTTTGGTTACTGTTTGCACCGTGAATAGTTTTTGTTTTCCTTGCTTTGCCTGTCATTAGTCTAGCCCTTTTTGTCCTAGTTATTTGGTTCTTTCCCAGTGCTTGCTTGTATCTTAGTTGCTTTTTTTGTTCCTTAAAGAGATTCTGCATTTGCATCCACCTCCCTGGACTCCCCTCATGGAAGAATGCTCCAACCAAATATGGATGCAGCGGAACCGGCAGTGCTATGGCAAGTGTTTGTCCTTCTTCTGCAGCAGGACTAACTCCAGCTTGAGAAACTGCTCGGCAACCTTGGAGAGGGCAAATGCTCAGAGAAGGGATCTCTATGTTGCCCTCCCCCCCTACTGAGGACAGCACTGCCCCCCTGCCTGGCCGAGGACGTCGCTCTGCCACCAAACCAACCCTTCCCTTCACCGTGGTCACCACTTTACCAGTGGTCTAGGACATCCTAAGTTTGGGCAGTTCAGGAGCCTTAAGGGATGCTATGTCATGGCCACCATTGGACAATTCCTCCCCAGACCATGAGAGCCTCACTCACTTTTTGTATCTCTCCTTTTGTTGTCTGCTCCATTTCCTCTCTTCATGTTGTACACCTTTTTGTATTTCCCTATTACTAACTTCTGTGTTTTCTCTTTTTGATTGTTGGGGCATTTTGTTTGTGTTTATGTGCATGGTTACATTTACACATGTAATTTTTTAAAAGTTTTCTGAGAGGAGATGTTTGTGCAACATTTGTGTTAGGAGTCTCCAGTGTCAGCACTTTGTAACAGTCAGTGGTAAATCTTTCAAGTATTCTGAAACAGAAAATCCTTCAGGACACGGGAGTTTATTGGTACTTTGTGGTTTAAACTGCAGGGAGGCTGGTGAGGGAACGACAGTTTATAGTTGCTATAACATAAATGAGAACTTGCATTGTTGAAGTTGACAACATTAAATGTAACTATAAACAGATAAAAATTATAATGATCTTTAATAATAAATAGTAATCACTGGTAAATTTCTGTGGCTTAAGAGAAACAAAACACTTTGTGACATGCTGTTATAAGTTTATTTTCCGATTACAGCAGGCTCCATAATACTTTCATCCATATAGTGTATATCCAAATAATTATGTTAGATTTAGTGTCTTATTATTATTATTATTATTATTATTTTTATTATTTTATTTTACTAACGAATAGAAGTTAAAAATAAACAATGCAAATATAATTACATTATAACAAGGTCATAATATGAAAGAGTTTTCTGTACCTGAACAAGTAACACCAGCATCTTCACCATGGCCACAGTCATGTTTTCCACATCCATTATGAGAGCACTGTGTGATGGTGCTTTCAGAACACCGAACATTATCCAGCCACAAAGTATGAATGTCCCTGACCAAAGTAGGCACTTTGCGAAGCACTTACAGCTTTGTCACATCCAAGCTGTCTACACACCACCTCTGCATCCTTCATGTCCCAGTCATCACCCAGTCATCACACTGTTCCACACTGGCCATTGTGCAGGATCTCCACTCTACCAGAGCAGGAGTAATAACCACCAGCAAGTTGTATGTTAGAGCCAACCTGAATTATTTGACCATTGATTACTTTCACTTGGTCAACAGCATGGCGAAGAGACAGTCAAGCGTCTGTTCCAAAGGGAAGTCCCCAGGTGGAATCCCCATGGATGTGGGTGGAGGGTGAAGCCCTCCCTCTTCTCTGAGTGATCATGACATGGCACAGACATTGACGGGCCAGGCCCCGCCTGCCTGCCAGAGCTGCCCACATCCCACTCCTAGCAATGGAGCAGCACAACCCATCCTCCCTCATGATTTTTTACATTTTCCTAAAGCCCAGCCAATATGTCCCCAAAATAAGGTGGGCCACGCACACCATACCTATCCCAAGGCCTCACCTTCAGTGCATTGAGTTCTGATTAAATTACATTTATACCATTTGGAACCCTGATCCAGAGCCTTTATCTCATTTTATACAACTGAGCATTTGAGGGATGGCATACAAGCATATAGAATAGGGCAGAGAGTACTATGGGAGACACACATGGGAGTCCACCAAGTGCAAGGTGGTCAAAAAAATGCAGATTGAGATTTTTTTTTTAAAAAATCATAGACACATGTAAAGAGAAACTTTACATACCAACCAAGGTCAAACATTCATTTGATGAACTCAATTTACAATTGGTAAAAATAATAGTCATTTATTTATTTTTACCACAAATAAATGTTTGCAAAATAATTTATATCATACTCTTCAGTTTAGCTTCATAATCTCCCAAAGAATCTGATATTCATAAGACTGCATATATGTTGCAGGAAGGTAAGACAATAAATAAAGTAAATGGATAAAATACACTCAAAATTCAAAAAAGCAACTGAAACCAAATAAAAAAAAATTAAATAACAAATTAAATAACAATGTTAAGAAAAAAATAGACAAAATGAGTTTAACAATTCATAAATTATATGACATTTTAAATCTAAATCTAATATCAAAATATCAATAGACACTACATGACTGCTTTGGAAGTTTAAGAGTGATATAAGAATGAAAATCTAATATATAATTTATTGATGTATTTTCTCTAATTTATAATTTACTGTATAATTTCTATCTTGATGCATTTGAATATTGAATACAAAAATACAAAATGAAAAAGTACCAATTTGTATTGGAACCTCTAAACCATTTTAATGTCAAGAAGCAGTGAGATAAACAGGTAACAATAAACTAGTAAGAAAATGAAAATAAAAGTTTTAATAATATCTAAACAGATGAAAACAAACTGATTCTAAAATCTGTGTTATTTAAAACAACTAGAAATAATGGAAAATTATGCAAATTAACCATGTTATTGTTTGTGGACTGTAGATATTGGATAATTGTTTAGATCTCAGCACTACTCTACACAGTTTGCATAAATGTCTACATCCTCATAGTCATTGTCCACACCACTTCTTTGTTCATCAGCGTCAACATTAATGTAGTCGTTATCAGAGCTGTCTGAATCGTCCTTTGGCGGGAAAATAGTTGCGATGTTTTCATAAACGGCTTCATCATCTGTCTCAATCTCTCCTTGGGGACTGTCACATGTGTTGCTGGCACCTATAAAATGATTGTGCCAAAATACAGTATTTTCAGTATATTCATATATCAAGGTATATTCAATTTCAACAATAATAAGACAAGTAATGAATAAAAAACTGTTATTCTATTACAGGAAAATAATCAACAACTGAAGTTGATTGCATCTTATGCCTGAACAATTTGCCAACGATTACAATTTTTGATTGATTAAAGAATGTGATAGTTCCCTTTCAGGAACTCGAGCTGTGTCGAAATGCCACAGGAACGCCTTCAGCGTGACCATGCTCTGAATCACATGTGTAATCAGTCTAATTGATGGCGAGACGTCATGGGCGGGGTGACATGATGACCCGGGAGCATAAAAGCCTCTTCGAGGAGGGAGCCTTCACTCGCTAGCCTCGTGGTGCCGGCCCCGCTTCTGCCGAGGCAGAGCGGTGTCTGCATTCGAGGGGCTCGCAGCTAGATCTGGCGGAGGGAATGGAGACGGGCGAGTCCCTTTCTCCTTCCTCACCCTCCAGATCTACCGTCCGCTCTCTGGGTTCGGAAGCCCACTCTGCAGTTTCTTCCCCCCAGGGTGAGGGCCTGGCGCTCCGCCTGTCTTCCTCCAAGGAGGTTGACGTCAAGGGCACCAACCCTGAGCCGCAGTCTCCCCAATACAAGGAGCTGCTGGAGGTGGTTTCGCGGGCCGTCGCTAAATTGAGTATAGATTAGCCCGCTGAGAAGCAAGTTTCGCCAATGAGGTCGAAGCTTGATGAGCGCTTTTTGCGCAGCAGACTGCCACCTCCACCCCGGAGCCTGCCCTTCTTTCCGGACCTCCACACTGAGGTGTCGAGGTCCTGGAACAGGCCCTTTTCCGCCCGTCTGTTTAACCCCACCTCCTCTCATTATGCTAATGTGACGGGGCTAGATGTGGCTGGTTATAGGACGATGCCTAGGGTTGAACAGACGCTAGCATGCTATCTGTCCTCTGATGCAGCATCATCCCTGAAGGCTTCGGCGCTGCCCACAAAGCCATTGCGTACCACCTCGGCGCTAGTGGGCAAAGCGTACGTGGTGGCGGGTCAGGCTGGTGTGTGTCTGCACACCATGGGGGTGTTACAGGCATACCAGACCGACCTCCTCAAAGAGCTGGACAAGGGGGAGATGCCGTCTGGGCACCTGGAGGAGCTCAGGTGGGCCACTGACCTTTCTATCCACACCACCAAGGAGACACCGCCCGTGCTATCGGCCGGTCTATGGCAGTCCTGGTGGTGGCGAAGAGGCACCTTTGGCTGACCCTGTCCGATATGAAGGAGAAGGACAGACTTGTTCTTATGGATGCCCCAGTGGCTCCTTCTGGCCTTTTCGGCGACGCTGTAGACTCTGTTGTCGACAGGTATTAGCAGGCTCGCACTCAGGCTGCTGCCTTTCAGCGGTTTCTCCCTCGTCGCTCTCGTGGGGCTGCCGGGCAGGGGGCTGCGGCCTTTCAGTGGTTTCTCCCTCGTTGCTCTCGTGGGGCTGCCAGGAGTCTTGACAGCGCTCTGGGCCCTGTCCCTCTGACACTAAGGCGGATCTGAGGACCGGTGAAGAAGCCCTGATGGTTTGGGTCCAGGGCTGCTGATCATACAGTGCCCATCGCGACTCGGTGCCCTCGGGAGGCCAGTCTGCCAACCCTGCCACCTATGGTGATTCAGGGTGCAGCGGTCTCCGGCGAGCACTTCTCCCAGTTCCCGCCCGGCAACGTAGTGGGTCCGGAAGGCTCGCGGCCTCCGTGGAGGCCTGCCGAGCGTCTAGCCCCTCCCCCTGTCAGTTCGCCGCTCCAGGGCTTCTGTCATGCCAGAGGTCAATCTCGAGAGGCTGATCCCCTTAGTGAGTGTTCTGGCAGTGTGGAAACTTCTGCCGAATGTGTCTCAGTGGGTCCTGCATATTATAGAGAGGGGCTACCGAATTCAGTTCAGCTTTCCTCCGCCTCGTTTCTCCAGGGTTCTTCCCACCTTGGTGGGCCCCGAGCAGGCTCTGGTGATGGAACAGGAAGTGTGCACTCTCTTGAGGAAGGAG
>CM074957.1:1818443-1829010 GCA_037577455.1 Pangasius macronema
GGCCAGTACACCTGTGACTATTCATACAGGGAAAGTTCCTCCATATCATCCAGGAGCAACTCCATTACCATCACTGTGGGTAAGTGCAGAGAAGATGTTATACTGAACAGTGTTAAGTCATTAATTAATAATTTAGCAAATAATTGCCATTGACTACCCATAAATTTAATATTTTTGAAATAGCTTATTTAACATTTATTGCATAAATACCATTAGTCTGTGTTGGCTGAATAAGGGGGCTAAAATATTCTACTACCTATTAGTAAGTTGCCATCACATCTGCTAGAGGTCATATGTGAGTGCAATTCCACTCATCTGTCATCTATCCAGGGTTGCTGGACCTGTGTGGCTGACCCACCAACAAGCTTGCTTGTTATAACCTAGACGAGAACTGTTTTTGTTTGTCCTTAGACTCTGCTTTCTAGTGTTCCTTGGCTGCAGGACTAAAGACTGACCCTGGTAAATAGGGAAAATGTTGTAGGGTCCTTTTGCACACCCTTGGCAGTTTCGACTAAGCCAAACACAACTAGTGTTGTCCCAGAATCGAATTGGCTGAGAGATGCCCTGTGTCTTATCCCAAGTTCCCCACAGCCAGAAGCGCAGTTTTAATTGTCCTCATCACAGAGGGGTCCACTGGCATTGACTTGAGCGACTGATTCAAAGTGAGCAACCCAACTTCTAGCTTGTCACCTGCGTACTCCATGTGTGTAGCAATCATAAAAGTCTTTACCCAAAAAGAAATTTCTGCACTTGGTACTTGGGCAAGGTGCTTCTGATTGCAGGACCTTACCAGGTCATACTGGCTAAAGTGTGTGCCACCAACCCAGGGCATGGTACTGCTTTTAGGCTAGTTAATATACACCTTGTACTGCGGCATAGCAGAAGATTTTGCAGCCAGAATTGCCCAAAACGACTCTTTTGGCTCTGAGTGTTGTCCCTCTGTGTCCAAACCAACATGTGTCACTTCCATCTGTAGACTGGCTAGTATAGCTCATTTAGAGATTTTTCCTTAGCCTGCAGGATGGTAGACTAATTCAGATTCACTTGTGGTTCATGGCAGAGATGTGGATGATGACTGTGACTCAGTCGATAATTCTTTGTCAAGCTTAAAGTTCAAACAAGTGCCCCTAGCCCCTAACTAATGCCCCTGAGCTATCTAGTACAAAACAGATATCCATCTACATTGTCCACACAAATGTGCCTTTTGGATGCCTTATCATCCTTAAAACACAAAAATCAGTCATTAGTAAAACCTTCTGTCTTTTTACATAATAAATCAGTGCCTAACAAGATCAGGCTGGTGAATGGTCCGAGTAACTGTTGTGGTCGCGTGGAGATCCAGCACAAAGCCCAGTGGGGAACAGTGTGTGATCATTCCTGGGACTTGAAGGATGCAGAGGTGGTGTGTAGACAGCTTGGATGTGGTAAAGCCATCAGCGCTCCTCGTAATGCTCGCTTTGGTCAAGGAAGTGAACCAACCTGGCTGGATGATGTTCAGTGTAAAGGAACTGAGAGCTACATAGATCAGTGCTCACACAGAGGATTTGGAGTAGAGAACTGTAGACATCATGAAGATGCTGGAGTCATATGCTCAAGTCAGTTATCACTCTTTTTTGTTGCAATACCCTTTTTAAAATGAAAGCATTTGTAAAATCATGAAATATATTTCTTTGTTGTAAGACCTGCAGACTCCCACATTGACTCGGATCTCTCCAAACTCTATGGTCTCACCTGGAGAAGTCCTTCAGTTCAGATGTACCACACCCAGCCCAACATGCATCTCTGTAGACTTCAGTTTGTATAAAACTGGGACATTAATAATGACACAATCTGCAGACTCTACAACAACATTTACTCTGACTGTAGATACCTCGCATCAGGGCCAGTACACCTGTGACTATTCATACAGGGAAAGTTCCTCCATATCATCCAGGAGCAACTCCATTACCATCACTATGGGTAAGTGACATTTTCTGCACATTTTGTGCCATTACCAGACAAAATTTGCAGCTCTGATTTCAGCTATAAAACAGATTAGTTCTCGTCATTTCATAATTTTCAATAAGAGACACCATGCTTGTTGTTTTCTAGTGAACCTACAGCAGCCCAGTATCTCCTTCAGTGCTGCTGGTGGACCAGAAGCGACAAGGGGCTATAGTTTCTCCATCATCTGCTCAACTGAACCCCAGTATCCAGGAGGTTCCTTCCACTTGAAATTCAGTGAATCCAACATCACCAGGACTCAGTCAGCTGTTAACCACTCAGCCGTCTTCCTGTTTCCTGAGGCAGAGTTTGTCCATCAGGGAAACTACAGCTGTACTTATGAAGTTAACGTGTCTTCACGTGCCTTTACTTCCACTACCACTGAGCTCCTGTTCATCACTGTGAAAGGTACAGTCAAATAAACTAGATCTGTTTTTTTGTGTTCTGCACTTAAATTTTTGAAAAGCTTGATGATGATGATTTCTCTCTCAGCATCTCCGGCTCCGTACATCGGTGTTGGAGTGACAGCAGGACTGCTTCTCATATTAGTTCCAGTCATCATTTGCTTTGTGAAGACACAGAAAAGATGGAAATTTCAGATGGATAAGAAGAAGCATACACAGCGTGAGTTGCAAAAGTCGTAAACGTTAAACTACGTTAAAAACCATTTTTAGTATTTGTGGAAGGAGTCTCCAGTGTCAGCACTTTTAAAAAGTCTGAGGTAAAGCTATAACTTTTTGACAAAGAAACGTATTCAGGGCAGATGAGTTTGCAGAGAAACACTTTGTGGGTTCTCAGTTACATGACAAGCTGCAGCTGTTTTTTTGTTTATTAACAATAATCTATCACTAGGGAGAAAAAAAGAGAGCCTGGTGAGCTGTAACTGTTTAGAGCTGCTATAACATAAGTAAGAACAGGAACTAACTTGTGTCCGTTGTGTTGCAGACCTTGCATAACAAGTAAAAACTAATCATTGACAAATTGCTGAAGCACACGAGGACTAAAAACATTTAGTCAGCTTTGGCTGCTGATTATTTTCCTGTAGCAGCATGACCTGGACAGTTGTATTTATTAGTTATATTATTCTTGTTGAAATTGGATATATCTTGATATAGAAAAATAACATGTAAACTTGCGTGTATTTTGACACAATCAATCTGTAGGCGCCAAAAACACATATGAGAGTCCCCAAGGAGAGATCGAGACAGATGATGAAGCCGTTTATGAAAATGCAGAAACCATTTTCCACCAGAAGGAGGATTCAGAGGACTCGGATAACGACTACATTAATGTTGATGCTGATGAACAAAGAAGTGATGTGGACAATGACTATGAGGATGTAGACATTTATGCAAACTGTGAAGAGTACTACTGAGATCTAAACAATTATCCGATGTCCACATTCCACATACAATAACATGGTTAAATTGGATAATTTTCCATTATTAAGATTTGGTTAAATATTGAAATGCATCAAGATTAATATGATCAGTCACTGTTTTGCATAAACTGATGACATGCAGAAATTAGAGAACAACTTTAGGGTCACCTGAAATTTAATATTTATTGCTATATCAATCCTAATCTCCTGAAACAGTCATGCAGAGTCTGCTGATATTTTTAAAATAAATTTAAGCCGATCTCTTTAAAACGAAATTTAATTTTTAACTTATTAAACTAATTTTCCATAGTCTAGAAATTATTTTTATTTTTATTTTTATGTTTATGATTTTGACTTTTTTATATGCTGTGAATGAAGTCTGTTTAATCCATTTACTTTATGAACTCTTATCTTTCTGCAAAATGTAATTAGTCTCATGGATAGCTCTTTGCTATTTAACGCTAGCACTTAGCATTTTGCTCAGACTTTCTCATACCATTCCTTGCCATAATTTGCACTCTGCCGTATTAATTTCTATTCATATTTGCTATATATCTTAGTTTATAATTTATTGTTTTGCATTTATGTATGCACATACTATGTACAGTGTATATAAAAAAGTCTACCCTTGTTAGAAATGCGTGTGTTTGTGATATAAAAAAATGAAACCAAGATAAATCATGTCCGATTTTTTTCAATGTAACTGTGATTTAGCCGCCAACAAAATGTTAAATGAAAACCAAATACAAATGTTTTAGGGGAAAAAAATAAGAAGAAACCTACACTGACCTGGTTGCACAAGTGTGCAAACCCTTTTATAATTACGCTAAGAATTAACCAATCACATTCAAACTCATGTTCAAAAGTAATTATCATACACCAGTCACCAATTAAGTGATTCTGATTAACCCCAAATAAAGATCAGTTGTTTCTGTATGATGTTCTTGACATATTCTTTGTTTCATCTCACTGCTGAAGTCATGGTCCTCAGAGAGCTTACAAAGCATGTACGGTACTTCATTATCGAAAGGTATCGATTGGAAGAGGGCTGCACAAGAATTTCCAAAACATTAGATGTACCTTGGGACACTGGGAAAGATATCTTCAACAAGTGGAGAAAATGGAGCACCACAGTAGCATCAAGAACAGGACATCCTTCCAAGATTTACAAAAGGACAAGACAGAAACTTACCAGGGTGGCTGCCAAGAGACCTGAAGCTGCAGAAATATCTGGCAAGTATTCACTCCCTGCATGTGAGAACTACCTCTCATATTCTTCACATGTCTGGGCTATGGGGAAGGGTGGCTAGACAGAAGCCCTTTCTCAAAAGAACATTCACGTTTGCCTAAATCACCCCAAACCATAAAGCAAAATGTGTTCTGGTCTGATGAGACCAAGTTAGAAGTTTTTGGGCATAATACTAAAGGATACTGTATGTTTGTGCAAAAACAAGACCGCTTATTACCCAAAGCACACCATATCCACGGTGAAGCATGGCGGTGGCAACATCATGCTACCTGGCTGCTTCTCTTCAGCTAGGACTGGGGCTCTAGTCAAGATCGAAGAAATCATGGATGCCTCCAAATACCAACCTATTTTGGCACAAAAAAACTACAGGCCTCTGTTAGTCAGCTGAAAATAAAGAAAATTTTCACTTTCCAACACAATGAAGTGAAGTGAAGTGACTTGTGGCCAAGTGTGGTGACCCATACTCGGAATTTGTACTCTGCATCTAACCCATCCAGGTTCACACACAATAGTGAACACACATACACCTGAGGCAGTGGGCAGCCTTTTTAGCTGCAGCGCCCGGGGAGCAGTTGGGGGATCGGTGCCTTGCTCAAGGGTCTCACCTCANACCATTAGGCCACGACTGCCCCCAAACCCAACTCAAAGCACAAATCGAACTCAATGAAGGAATGGTTTCAGAAGAAGATGAACAATTGGAATGGCCCAATCAGAGCCCAGATCTAAATCCTAGCAAAAATCTGTGGAATGACTTTGATAGAACAACGATGTGACCTGAGTTATCTTGGTTTAATTCTTTTTTTTTACATCACAAAAACCTGCAATGTTAACAGAGAATGTGTAACTCCATAAATCAGTCACAGGATCCTTTATAGCAATATCTCTGCTCTTGGAAGGATCAAGTTGTAACTTCTGTATCATATGTGATGATGAGAGATTTTTTTATCTCTAAAATTGACATGAGCAATTTTTGATGCCTGAACATGGTTTCCTTAAAAACCCATAAAACTGAGGCATAGTTAAGTCGGTGTTTGCGTATTTACTTAATGTGAATCCTCACTACCTAAAAGGTTAGCAGTGTGTATTAGAGTGTGTATTACTTATGCAGAGATACAGATGGGTGACAAAAGAAGAAATGGATTTGTTACGCTGTGGGGCATCTATCTATCTATCTATCTATCTATCTATCTATCTATGCTGGCATGGTTTGGTTCCACTTGTCCCATTTAAGATTATCACCTTTATCCTATGAGGAAAAAGTTCTATCTTGATGGACTTGGTCACTTCCTGATCTCCACTCCACCACCATCCAGGGCTTGCTGAATGGTGTGATGAGGTTTCTGAATGGTGTGATGAGGTTTCTGAATGGTGTGATGAGGGAGGTTGAAAGTCATAGGCTATGACCTCTAAAATACATCTAAACTCAATTAAATACCTATGACAAAATTTGGACTGATGTGTTAGACACCATTCCCCACCACCATCATCCAAACACCACTTTTGGAATGACAGGGTTCGTGCCTCCAGTAACCTGCCAGAGAAGCTGTTTCAGGCAGGAATTCATGGCCCAACACTTTACTAACAGCCTTTTGTTTTTTTTGTCACCTCTCTGTAAGATGGCCAGATACTAGATGAACGGAACTAACAAGAGGAAGTGTATTTTTGACACTATAGACACTCTGTGGGTTTTAACAAGTTTCTCTGACCCGTGTGGTTCTTTAAACTTGAAGTATACACAGCAGATCATGGGTATTCTGGACTTATCTGATTAATGTTCTCTGCTGAACAGAGAGTGTAAAAGGTCTTTTTCTATAATTCTATAATTCAGCTCATTAACAAGCTTTTCTTGGCATTAAACTGGGCGGGAAAATCATGGAATGAAGGATGCAGATCAGTTCCTTGGTCATAATTTATCATTTTACAAGTTTTGCTTAAGCTCACTTTAATGAATATAGACTGGACAAGTGCATGTGATAGAGTAGAAGTGATATTTTCTGTACATTTTAACCAGTCATAGAAACAGGAACTGGCCAAAAAAATAGACTCCACCTCTTCGGATGCATAGAAAAAGACCCTCAACCACATGAGCTCATGAGTTTCACCGTGAAAGGACAGTAGCAGTGGACACTATAATTAACACGAAGCTGAACGACGCCTCAACGATCAGGATGCTGAGACTTTGTCTTAATTTAATGCTCGGTAAATTCAACATTTTTCTCAATACATTTAGCTTGTTTTTAATATTAAGAACAACTTTTAAAAAATACATATCACAATTAATATTTGCCAGTTGATTGCTGATATTTATTTTCAATTTATTAATAATTTGTATATTTATGCAAATTAGGTTTATTTAATTAAATATGCATACATTAATATATCAAATAAATAAACCAATAAAGTCCTAGTCTTTGTATTATGTTAGAATTCAAATATTTATATTACTGTGAAGTCAGTGAAAGACATTTACTGTGCACGTTTGCTTAATCTTACAAAAATCATGTTTACATAAACGTTTGCATAAATCCAATACAGTAATGTTCAACATTTTGGGAAAATATCTTTCCAAATAGGAACAGGAATGAGCATTTCATGAACCTAGAAACTGAGAATTCTCAGTTCTGAAACTAAGATCCTGAATATATAGAAAAAATGATTTAGCAAAAAAATGTACATATATACATGTATGTATGTATTTTTCACAGTAATTATATTTCAAATCCATTGTGGTGGTGTTTAAAGGCAAAGTCATCATTGTCCAAATGCTTCCGGACCTGAATATATATGTGTATATATATATATATATATATATATGTTTCATAAGGTAAGTATATATATATAACATATATATATATATATGTTTCATAAGGAATTGTTGACTTCAATAAAATGCAGTCAGGACTGAGGAGAAACTTATAAACTGTTGTGCTCAGACAGTAATCTTTAATGTTTGTTAGAATTAGTTTAAATTATTTTCTTGTCTTTGAGAGGAAAAACTTTTCACCAGCAGGTCCAGGAACCACAAAGGGAGACAATGGTTTATCTTTATTATTAGGTTCAGACGTTGCTGTAGATCATACTTGTCAATCTCAAGGTCTGCAGACCAAATATAGCACACTGTCTTGTTTCTTTCTGCCCGAATGAACTTGTGAAAAATAATGCTGAACTCGCCTGTTTTAGTGAATTGTTTTTCACACTGTCTAGAATTCACACCAGCCCTGTGTGTAGCCACCGCCTCTGTTCTGTACACACTACTGCTCAGTGGGCGATGGTGTTATGAAGTGAAGTTACTGTTACCACCCCAAAGATAATTACAGTATTTTACAGTAACAACACATCCCCAAGTGCCTTTCCTCTTATACTACAGCAGTTAGCCAACAATTAGACACAATTACACCATTTTTCCTCCTTTTTTTAATGAGCTGTTTCTATAGAAACAATAACATATTAAAACTAATGCATTAATATGAAGATTTGCAGCTGCACTAATATCAGAGCTGCTTCTGACCAATCAGAATCCAGAATTCAGGAATGTTGTGGTTTAAATTAAAATATAAAATGTTCCTGTATTTTTAAGCTCAAAACATCACTAATGTGCCTCTGTTACTCCCTTGATTTATTCATTCTTATTCATTATACTAATATCTCTGTACTAATTATGTGCACAAACAATGAAAGAGTAAATTTCCAACAGACTCATTACAAACACATTATAGATTAAAGCATTGTGTAGCAGAAGCACAAAGCTTTTCCCCGAGCAAACTCGATCATACACAAGTGCTTTATTTCTGTTGCAGAGGATGTTTCAGTTGTGTCCGAATTGCAGGCACAATATAATATACTCAAATATAGCTGAAGTTTAGTTTATTATCATGAAGATTATTAGACAAAAGACACCTTTGAGTTTTTACATCACGGGTTTGATGAAATTCCTTCTGTTTATTTTCTCTCCATAGTCTGTGTTCTTAGAGCTTCTCTGCTGGCTGGTAAGTGTATTTTTCATTTGAATAAATCTGATTTACTCGCTAGATCAGGGGCGTCAAACTCACTTTTTGTGAAACTCAGGTGTCATAAGCTACAGGTATTAAATGTACATCATGAAATATTAGTCAAAATTAGTAAATATTAGGTTTTTAACAGTAAATTAAGGAAGTTCAACATTTGAATGATTTTTTTTTAACTCCTTCAGTCCGCCTCAATTCCCTCCCATGTACACAAAACTCCAACCCAGAATCTTTGATTAGAATTGAGATTATCAAGGACTGTCATGCCAATACTTTCAAGGATAAAGCCAAGTTATAACACTATAAACACGAGATTCAGCTCATACTGGTTTATGAGAATGGCCAAGAGTGCCACTGCTGTCCTGTTTTAATTTGTTAGCTAAATGAGCTTTTAAGCTTGTGTTAGCATAAGTAGATTACATACCATGACAATAATCACGACAGCAGCAGGAAGTTGTAAGAGCAACAGTTCTTGTCAGTGTATTTAACATCACTGAGCATGAAATCACTAAACATTTTATAGTTTGACTTGAAAACCTTGACAGACAGGGCTGTTTTGGCTCTGACGAGTCATGTAGTGAATGTCACTTTTAAATGTTCTGGATGTGCATAAATATTGCACACAGCTAGTGTGTAAAAAGTGTATAAAATATATATACATTTTCACTTTATTTGTTTCCTTTTCTTTTCTTTTTTTTCTAACATTTATTGTTCCCTGGTTTCTGTTCAGTTTTTTTATTGTCTTTTGCTATTTTTTCTCTTTTTTTCTTTTATTTTTTATTCAATGATTTTAAAATATATTTTTTTTTTACTTATTTTTTCTTTCTCTTCCTTTAGTATCCTTCTTTATTTTTTCCATCACTGCCAAGTGCTTGGCAATATTGTAATGAGATTCATTATCATTAAATAATATTAACAGTCATTTTGCTGTTCGTCTTAGATGGCGCTAACATACAACTTGCTGGTGGCAATCACTCCTGCTCTGGTAGAGTGGAAGTGTATTATAATAACCAGTGGGGAACAGTGTGTGATGACGACTGGGACATGAAGGATGCGCAGGTGGTGTGTAGACAGCTTGGATGTGGTAATGCTGTCAGCGCTCATCAAAGTGCCCACTTTGGTCAGGGAAGTGGCCCAATATGGCTGGATAATGTTAAATGCTCTGGAAGTGAAAGCGCCATCACACAGTGCTCTCATAATGGATTTGGAAAACACGACTGCAGCCATGGAGAAGATGCTGGTGTTACTTGCTCAGGTACAGAAAACTGGATCTTGTCATCAGTGTGATTATATTTATATTGCACTGATTAACCTTTATTGGTCAGTAAAAAAATACACAGGTGTAGCACAATTATTTAACTGGCTTTCATTTTGGCAGCTAGTTAAATAATATAGTGTTCACTGGATTATTAAAACTACTTGAGGAGTTTGTTTTTGTAGAGCAGCAGCCACAACAAGACAACAAGGATGCAGTTAGCTTGGGTGTTTACTGATAATATTCGTGCAATGCAGTCAATCAGAAAAGAATCAGCTCCAACCCATGCTACAGTACACTAAAGCTAAAATAGCACGCCCACTCTTTCTTATGTTTGCCAGCCAGTGTAGATAATATGTAAAAAATAAAACATTAACTTGACAAAGAACAAAATATAATAAATTGTATTTATTTATTGTTACATAAATAAAGTTGTGGAACATCCATCAAGTTAGTTCATGTCATCATCTATGTCAGAGGTGTACAGTCTGTGGGGCATGAAGGTATCGCGGGGAACGGGGATGAAAAATAATGTCAAAAATGTGACTTTCGATTGTTGTTAGAAAGAGAAAATGGCTGATTTTTTTAGCTGAAAAAACATGAACTAGGCCTGAAACTAAGTTAAAATCTACCACTTTACAAATAATATTAATGATAACTATAATTGGACAGCGAACTAAAAGTCTGTTTGTTTG
>CM074957.1:1882808-1897353 GCA_037577455.1 Pangasius macronema
CGTTTACCAGACGGCAGGAGGGTGAAGAGTGTGTGAGAGGGGTGTGTGGGGTCGTGAAGAGTGTGTGAGAGGGGTGTATGGGGTCGTCCACAATGCTGGTGCCTTTGAGGGAGCAGCGTGAGGTGTAAATGTCCGTGATGGAGGGAAGAGTGACCCCAATGATCTTCTCAGTTGTCCTCACTATCCGCTGATGGGTCTTGCGATCCGAGACAGTGCAATTCCCAAACCGGGCAGTGATGCAGCTGCTCAGGATGCTCTCGATAGTCCCTCTGTAGAACATGGTGAGAATGGAGGGTGGGATATGTGCTTTCCTCAGCCTTCGCAGAACGTACAGGCACTGCTGGGCTTTCTTCATTATGGAACTGGTGTTGAGTATCACAGTATAAATTTAATGCTGGGTGTTTGAAGAGTAGACGTAGCTACAGAATGAGTCCAGCAGAGGGAGCTCTAAACTGCTGAGGAATGCTGAAGGGCACATCGCTTTTCTTCCACTCATTATACACGTGGCTGAGGAAAGTTGTGTCCATGCATCTTTCACACTAATACCTCCCTTTTCAGGTATGAGTGCTTCATAATGACTGTTCATGGTGGCATGTGTTTTATTTGACGATGTACAGATGTCCAAGAAAGCATTTGCAGTACTGTATATTTGTTTATTATGAAGAAATGGAGTAAATTACCTGACGCTAGTCATATTAGCCTTGTTATGCTAACCGCGCCCTCGCCTATGTAGAAGCAGTGCACAGTAGTCATCTTAACAGCCGTTTGGCCGGTGTTGTAACACAGTCAATGTTATAGTTACGTTGTCGAAATGTTAATTATTGAGTGAATGTGCCTTTAGTATTGTATGTATTTACCACAAGTTGAGACATGTTTTAAGCAGGAACATTCTGAGTTGCAGTGTCTTTTGTGGATTCCTGTGTTTGTTTAATTTATGTTTTCACATAATTATTGGGATTCACAGTTTGAACCATTAATGTCAGTGTTAGTGTTTATTGACAGAATGGACATGTTGTCTTGCTGTTGGATGTACATTTCTGATTGTGATAGTGGTATAGTGGTATTTGTTGTGCTATTGGTTTCTACTGTATGAGATTGTTGATGAACCACTCATTATACACTTGAGCTGAGGAAAGTTGTGTCCATGCATCTTTCACACTAATACCTTTTCAGGGCTTTTACATTTGGAGGCACTCCTGGGATGAGAGAAGTGAGGCTGGTATCCTGCAATAGAGGGAGCCCCCACATCGATCATCCCATAAAAGTATCCCAGGTAGTAGAAAGCACAGCTACAGATGGAGTGAAGCCAAAGAGTCTAGCCAAAGAAAGCATACATCCTGAGGTGCAGAGTGACCACTAGGGGGGCAGCAAAAGTCCATGGTAACAGGCAAAAGCACATTCCATTTTCCTGTTTTCGCTCACCTGCCAGAATGAGTTCAGAAATTGAGAACCTGCAGTTTGAGGTTAAAGGAACTCTTTTCCAACTAACCATAGACCAGTTGATGCAAGTAAGTGACTTCCTTGAAATTTCAGGAACAAATCGAGAAAATATAGCTGGCAAGACTTGTAATGCCCTTGTCTCGCATATTATCCGACACGTTGAACACGAAGAACTGAGTGAATTTGAAGATGAGGTTATGTCAGAACTGTTAAGCTTAATGGACATGATAAAAACCTTGCAAAATCATAACATAAATAGTATGCCAGAAAACACAAAAGATAGTGATGAACAGGAGAAATTGAAGAGAGAACTAGGGCAGCTAAAACTTATCATGCAACAGAAGGAAACTGAAATGCAGAAACTGACTAACAGAAAGCATATGGTAAACAATCAATCTGTACCAGTTCACACAGCCCCAGCTTCTGCTAACTTACCTTCTCCAGCCTGGCCCACCAAATTGAGAATGGGTTGAGTAAAGGTTACTCTGAATCAGAAATAGTGGACGCTGTTATCAGAGCTATTGTACCCGGACTCCAACTATGCGGTTATCTAGAAGGTAAAAGTGATCTGTCTCTGCCTACTCTTAGAAGGATCCTCCGCTCACACTATCAAGAATGTAGTGCAACTGATCTATACAAACAGCTCACTACAGAGGTCCAGGGCAGTAGAGAGACCCCACAGAGCTTCTTAATCAGAGCGATGGATTTAAGACAAAAAATACTGTTTGCATCGCAGGAAGTGGAATCTAGTCTGACCCTGTACAAGTGCAGAGCATGTTCATGCACACTGTACTCACAGGCTTGGAAAATTACAACATTAAAACTGATCTCCAGCCTTACCTGTTGCAACCAACTACCTCCGATGAGTTACTCTTGGAGAGGCTCAATGTGGCATGTGCTAATGAGAAAGCGTGGCAGGATAAAAAGAGGCAGATCGCACCACAGCGGCACCCTGCGGTCCACGCAATTCAGTCTAGCAACATAAATGGAGATAAGATAAACTCACAGCTCAACAAACCATTACAATACTCCCCCCAGATGTGTTGTTCGACCTAGGAAATCAAAGATATAGTACTGTTAAAGGATCTCAAGGCAGAAGTATCACAAATCAGAGAGTCCATTCATAAAACAGAGATTGCTCCTAAGCCCTGTCTCCCTGTTGGCCGAGAGACTGATTATGAGGTAGACCCCCATTTGTACTATTCTCAGCCTCAGTTCATGGCCTGGAATAAAGAGGGAGCCACAGCTTTTCATCATCCAGGTGGACCTTTGCAAGAATACCAAGCTATGGGTGGCTCAAGGTTGGCACGGACTGCCCAGTGTCAGCAGAGATTCGCACCACAGAGATACCCAATGCCACGCCCACGACCAAGATGTTTAGTGTGCCAGCAGCAAGGAGAGGAATACTGCCAGCACTCCTACAGATGTGGGAGTAGTGAACATTTCCGTGCGGGCTGTAGGGGCTACAGAGGACTCCCTAGTGCTGAAAGAGGGACCCCTTTAAACGAGGAATGGTTGCCCCCGAGGGACAGGGAGTGACCGGGACAGTCAAAGTGTCCCAAAAAATGTACCAGCTGTGGAGAAATTGAGAGATATAAGATACTTCAATAGTGTTCAGTGTGCAAAACAACACGCTATTGCTCCAGGGAATGTCAGGTTAGTCATTGGCCAGAACATAAGAAAACCTGTAAACTGTTCACACAAGATGCGAAGAGAACAGAACAAACACAGTCATGTAAGATGATGACTGACAAAAAGAGAAATATTGTGACAAAGGAACATTGTACAGTGACTGAACTTGTGGGGAAAAAATCTCTTGTTCTCTGCTACCTACAAGGAAAGAAAACCCAGCTACTGTGGGATACTGCCTCACAGGTGTCTGTAGTCAATGAGGTGTGGAAAGCTAACAATTTCCCAGACATTGAGTTGAGAGACATAGCAGAGATAGTTGACCCAAATGACCCCTTGCAGGTTGAGGCAGATAATGGTATGCAGATGCCGTATGTGGGGTGGGTAGAAGTGACTTTTAGGTTAGCTGGTGGTGCTGATAAGTTTTAGGTTCCCATGCTTGTAATGAGAGGCAGTCATTAATATTGGCTTTAATGTCATTGAACGTGTTGTTATCAACAGCCAAAAGAACCAGACAAACAATGTAGTTGAAGAGAAACTGATCAAAAACAGTGAAAATTACTTTTCCTAACCTAAAGAGAAGGAAATCTAAGGCATTTATTAAAGCAGTGAGTGTTGAAAGAACAAGTGAGTATTTGGTAAGATCATGTTGACAGGAAAGGTAGTGATTGGTACAGTACAATCACTCACATCTGTGTACCCGCTTAGTTCAGCTAAGGAAACACACTTACCTGCTGATATGAATAGCATTCAGACCCAACATATTGAACGTCAGGAAAATAGTACAGAGCTCTGGGACCCCCTCCATTGATCTAAGTCACCTAGATGAGAGCCAGAGAAAAATAGTATGTGAGATGTTGAGGGAGGAGTCGAGCTCCTTCTCTCGATCAGATAATGACATAGGTTGTATTGAGAAACTTCAGTTGAAAGTTTCATTAAAAGACCCAGAGCCAGTAGTCCGGACCTACATGTCAGTCCCTAAGCCATTATATGAGGAAATGAAAGATTATCTGAGAGATCTAATCACACAGGGATGGATAGAGAAATCCCACTCTTCCTATGCATCACCTGTTGTTTGTGTACGAAGAAAATGTGGTTCTTTGCGTCTGTGCATGGATTACAGGGAGCTAAATCGTAAGACTCACCCTGACAGATAGCTGATCCCCAGAGTCCAGGATATCATGGATGGCCTTGGAGGAAACACCATGTTTTCACTGTTAGATCTAGGGAAGGCATAGCAACAAGGGTTCATGGAAAAAGGCAGTAAACATCTGACAGCTTTTGTGACATCATGGGGACTGTACGAATGGGCCAGGATCCCATTCGGGCTTATGAATGCTCCAGCAGCCTTTCAGCACTGCATGGAGGAATGTTTAGAAGGCCTAAACGTTTGTTTAGAAGGAAACAAAATTTGTGTCCCATATCTGGATGATACATTAGTGTTCAGTAAAACATTTGAAAGTCATGTCAGTGATATAAGAAAAGTATTGCAGAGATATGAGACAGTGTGGAATCAAATTAAAACCAAGCAAATGTGAGTTATTTAAAAGCAAAATCCGCTACCTGGGGAGAATAGTATTGGCAGAAGGGAATAAAATGGATCCTGCTGACACAGCTGCCATAGGAGTTCTGAAAGACAAAATCCAAAAACAGCTGGTGAGTTGAGGCAGATTCTGGGACTGTTGAGCTACTATCACCAGTACATTAAGGACTTTTCTTGCATTGCCAGCCCCCTTTATGAGCTAACAAACGTCCTGACCAAGAAGTAAGCTCACAGCCTAAGGGGAGCAAGTTGCGCACAAAGAGAAATGCAAAAGTAGTGCCATTTCACACATCAATTGATTGGACAGACTCACACCAACAAATCCTGGAACAACAAAAATCCTGGAATTGATAAACTGTATGGTTCATCCCCTTGTTCTGGCATTCCCAGATTTCTCCCAGCCATTCATTCTCCACACAGATGCATCCAACAAGGGGCTTGGTGCTGTGTTATATCAGAAACAAAATGGGAAACTGTGTGTAATTGCTTATGGGTCTTGGACAATGTCAGCATCAGAATAAAATCTATCACCTTCATTCAGGTAAATTGGAATTCCTCGCTCTTAAATGGGCAGTTACAGAATGATTCCGTGACTACTTGTACTATGCCCCCCTTTTCACAGTTTACAGTGACAACAACCCCTTGACTTGCATTTTTGTCCACTAAGTTGAATGCTACAGGAAGCAGATGGGTAGCCGAACTAGCTGATTTCAACTTTACCATTAAATACCGTCCTGGCAAAGAGAACATTGATGCTGATAGTCTGTGTAGAATGCCAGATGTAGAGAAGTTAATGAATGAGTGCACAGAGGAGATGTCTTATGATGCAGTGGGAGCAACTGCGCAGGTGGTAGAAACACAGAAAGAGTCGAATGCCTCATGGTCAATGGCCATCTCTGTCAATGGCATACTTGATACCACAGACACTACCATTGTCTCATTAGCATGGCACAGGTTCAACAAAATCAGAAAAATGACAGACATATTGGGCCAGTTTTGCAGAGTAAGTTGTTGGGAGTGAGGCCATTGGGTAAAGAACTAAAAAACTTTAGCGCCCCAAGTGTTTGTCTTGTCAAACATCTGGAGACAGATGAGAATGGAGTCTTGTGGAGAAAGACAGCCCACAGAAAACAACTGGTGTTGCCTGACAAACACAGAACCACTGTATTAAGGGAGCTTCATGATCAAATGGGACACCAAGGTGCTGACAGGACAGTATCACTTATGAGAGACCGCTTCTTTTGGATTACAATATGTAATGACCTGTGTTTGTCTAAAACAGAAGAAACCTAGCCGCGAGACTAGGGCTTCTCTCACAAATATCATCACTACACAGCCCTTCCAACTTGTGTCAGTGGACTTCTTCCACCTTGATAGGTGCATAGGCGTCTATGAATATATACTGGTGATTGTAGATCATTTCACGTGCTTTGCACAGGCGTAACCCACAACATCAAAGTCTGGAAAAACAGTAGCTGACAGAATATTCAAAGATTACGCTCTGAAATTTGGATTCCCAGTATGCATTCACCATGACCAAGGAGGTGAATTTGAAAATCAGCTCTTTTCACAACTGAGCAAGTACTGCAGCATAGCTGGATCAAGAACAACCCCTTACCATCCACAGGGGAAAGGACAAGTAGAATGTTTCAATCTAACATTAATGCAAATGCTTAAGATCCTCACTGACAGAGACAAGCTGAACTGGAAGGATTCCTTGAATAAGCTCATATTCACTTATAACTGCACATGTACAGAGGTAACAGGTTTCTCCCCATTTTACTTACTGTATGGTTGCTCTCCAAGATTAACTGTTGATATGATGTTTAACTTGCCCACTGAAGCAGGGAGTAATAGTCACCATGACTGAACAGTGGAAGCAAGGAATGCATGCTGTTGCTCGAGAGAATACACAAAAATCTGCCCAAAGAAATAAGAGGATATATGATGGCAAGGTGAGGAGTTGTACCCAGGTGGCCATGTATTGGTGCAAAACATGACCCCTCGAGGGGGACCTGGATAACTAAGGAATCACTGGGAAGACACCATTCATACTGTAGTCTGACAAGTAGGAGAGGATGTCCCCATCTACGAGCTGAGGCCTGAGCATGGAAAAGGAAAGTCCAGAATTTTACACAGAAACCTTCTTTTACCATGTGATTACCTACCTCTTGAAACTGAGGTGCACCTACCTGCAAAACAAAAAACGAAAGCAACAGAGACTAACAAAGCCAGAGAGGACTCAGAGGATGAGGATGATTATTACTTCATAGATATGCCACCTCAACTTGTTGCTCCGACACTGGAACCAGTGAGAGAGATACCTGAAACTGTACATGATGTGATCCCATCTGACCTCAGTACACCCGCAGTGGAACCGCCCCAGCTAGAGAGTGATGATGACAACACTGGGATGTTCAGGTCACAAACTCACCTGATACTAAAAAGGAACAAGCATCACTGCCCACGGTGGATGTCATGAGGACATGAGGCCTCAGCAACCCCAGAGACTCCGTAGGCCACCAAAAATCCTCAGATATGACAAAATTGGAAGGCCGTGCTGCTACGGTCTTGCTGCACTGCCCCCTTATACAAGGCCTCAAGCTTGTAAAAAATCAGTGCAGCCATGCTATAATCAGCACCTATATCTGTATGGAACTTAGAATGATTTTGCAGTGGACCGTTTAATATATTGGACTTACAGCAAAGCTAAGTTTTTGTTTATTACATAGACACTGAAACTTCACACCTGTCACAAATATCTAGTGGCTTAAAATAAAGCCAAGTTCTAATAATGTTGTAAATAATGCACAGTAGAAGACTTTATTACGTTGACTGTGCTTGATTCAGAAGATATGTATATGTACTGTGAACAGTTCTCACATTCGGCAGACATTTAACAAGTGTGCTCAGTGGACTCAGGAAAAAAAAAATGTACTAAAGTAGTTGCAATCTGTAAATCTGTAGTTGCAATCTGTAAATTACCTGCAACATGGGACTGAGAAAAGAACTGAATGCAACAAAAGAGTTCTAGCCTGTAACAAAAGTTTGGACATGTTTTGTCATATTTGATGAGTGTAGGTCAGAGATAATGATGTTGAGGAGTATGTGACAGGTGGAATAATGTGCACTACATACTTTAATTCAGATCCAGTAGAAGAATACCACCTAACGATCTCACAGTTAGAGTAATGTCAGTGTTAGTGTTTATTGACAGAATGGACATGTTGTCTTGCTGTTGGATGTACATTTCTGATTGTGATATTTCACTACAACTTTATGATATTTCTTGCACTTAAGCATAGAGGTATTTGTTGTGCTATTGGTTCCTACTGTATGAGATTGTTGATGAACCACTCATTATACATGTGAGCTGAGGAAAGTTGTGTCCGTGCATCTTTCACACTAATACCTCCCTTTTCAGGGCTTTTACACATACACCTGTTTTTTGGTTAAAAGTTTAAACCTGCTCATTGTAATAAGAGAGTTTAGTATCAAGCTCCTCTTATGTTTATTCGCAGTAAGTAAAGAGTGCTGTGTCTTAATCTTATTTACAGTGAACAGGTGAAGATACTGATTACATTTCATATGTATTGATCTTTGCAAGGAAACAGAGGTGATACCTCTGAGGCCACAACCCTGTTCTATGTGAAAGTAGACATGTACAATGCCATGTTTTTAATGATACACTGCCATTATCAGAGCTCTGGGTATGGGCAGATTAATGAGTTTGATTCAGTGCTGACATTGTTATAGTACCCAATTCAGAGGTACATGCTTTAAGACAATTAGTGTCCTGTGTTCATGTGTATAGGTTGTCATTATGTCGTATAAAATACATCAGTGCAATGAAGATGAGAAATTACATCAAATCTGATTCAGTACTGATCCACTGCTTCGGGTCAGTCTCAACCCCAATACACATACTCAGTATTGTTTCATTAAATTCCTATATAAAATGACACATCTCCCTGAACTCCACTCCTGTTAAAGCTGTATTAATTAGATCAGCTGAAATATTGTTTCAGGAGAATTCACAGTGTCCTGTTTAAGGTTCTCAGATGAGCAGTGCTGTAGACTCCAAAAACTTTCGGTTGATATGAGAAATAGCTCTGCTTTCACAAGCAAACATTCAAAACACAGAAGTTTAAAAAAAAAAACTGCTACACAGGAGCACCAACAAAGTCAGCAAAGCACCTGAAGAGCCAACATGAAAAGCAATGGTCCAGGGATAGACTTGGCATTTATTTGCTTAAATAATGAAGCAGGAAATTTGTCTGTTTATTTAAAAAATATATATATATATAAAACAGACAGTGTGTTTTGTATCCATTTCCTGACCCCATTATGTCACAATATATTTTATTAGAGGAATTGTTTAAAGAGCAATAAGAAAACCTGCGGCATGGTTATAAATAATCACGACATACAGTAAAAGAAACACCCTTCAGAAAAAAAAATGCATCAGACAGTGTAATTCTTCAGTTCAGTTTCTGTGTTTACAGCATTTAAAGTGTCTATATGAGAGCAGACTGGCATGTTAAGCAGAGCTATTTGCTATGCAATGTATGCTTGTAACCGAATGTTAATCTTCATCGTATAAGTCTTTTTCCATGAGACTGGGGTACACATTCTTATTATTCAATGTCAGGCATATCTGAGCAGGAAGGAAATAAAGTCATGCAGTAACCAGAGATTTCCAGGACTGGATTTGTGAAACAAACACATGTAAATGTAAGCTTGAATTCTGTACATTCTAGTGTACTAACTAGCTGTATATGGTTGAAATGACAATAAAGCCACTTGACTTGACTTGATTAAGCTCTCAGGGACAGTGTTGCACTTTCATTGCACTTTTATCTTATTTTTTTTCTTTTTCTTGCTGATAAACGTCTAAGTTACTTTTTGTTTGTGTTTTTTTGTGCATTTATCTTTTACTGAACAATCAGAGATAGTTTAACAAATTAGATTTTCCAGTGTTGTCTATCAGCTAAATATACACTATTGAATATGCAGAATAAGTTTATTGCAGTATTGTTGCCAGTGTTGACTGTTAAACTCTGATGACTGTTAGAAGTGTTGCTGCTGCTGGAAATAATATGGCTTGTTCCTAAAGACACTGTGCTGGACAGTGTATAAGGAATGGACTAAGGTAATGGACTAAGAACACTATCAGTTTACAAATTCTGTTGGGGAGGTAATATAGCAAGAAAAGCAAACTGCCAATTTAAGTATTTTAGGAAGAGGTAAGTCTTTAGACATGGTTGCAGGTTTTCCTTGTACCCTGAGAGATGGAGGGATCAGTCGAGCAGTGCTAGAGGACCGACTGGAGTGTGGTGCAGTGTGTAGTGTGTGTGATAAGTGCTTTGAGATAAGCGGGTGCTGGTCTGTTTTTTTTTTTTTGGCTTTGGAAGCAAGCATCAGTGTTTTAAATCTGATGCAACAGCTACAGGAAGCCAGTGGAAGGAGTGTAGCAATGGGGTTTTGTGTCGTCTAGAAGGAAGTACAGAGTACATTGTGAGGAGGAGGAGCTTTTCCTTTATAACATATATAAGCCAAACCATTTCCTGCTGCCACATGCCTCAAGTTCTCACCAGATACCAAGACTTGTTCCCTTGCTGAATGGGAGAGAAATTTCAGGTGACTCATAGGACATAGCTGTAACCTCCGAAGCCGTAGCAGAAGGAACGCTTTTCACACTAATAAATCCTAACATCCTCCATCATTTCTAAAAGGTGAGGACCTTGATATGGAGACTATTTTTATTTTAGGGATTTCATTTGGACTATCTTTATCATGGCTTTTATTCGACAGAATTGCTTTGTGAAGAGCGTGTTTTGTGGCTATAGAGGTTTGATTCCGCTTCGAATCACTTGGTAGCATTGTTTCTCTTTTAATGTGATAAAGTTAGTTTCATACTCAGACATTGTATATTTCTTTTATATGTTTTTTAATGTGACATGAAAAGGAAAACAGGCCAAACGTGTTTAATTCAATGGGCTTACTTTGTGGTCAGTGACAGCTATTTGAATATACTGAGAGTTAAAAGCAACAGATACTAAATGCAAATACTACACTTGAGCTCTAGACCTTTTATCTAGTTGTAAGCATATGTGATAAGGGAATAACACACACCTGGCTTTGGAATAGCTGAGAAGACAACTGTACAATTACTTTTGGTCCCTCAAAAAAGGGGGCGCACATATAAAAAAGTCCTGTAATTCCTACCCTGTTCACCTGATTTGGTTGTAAATACCCTCAAATTAAAGCGGAAAGGCTGCAATAAATTTTTTTTTTAAATTTAATTTCAACTCCAATGTCCTATTGTCAACAACTAAAATAACATAACAGTCCAAATATTTATGCACCTAACTGTATATTCTCAATGATCGACAATATTGTTCCAAATGAAATTGAACAATATTCACATTCTCTAGAGGATTTAACAACTGTTAATGTGGACACATTCATATTTTCTTTATCTCTTTTCTTATCTCTTATCTGTTGTGGTTTCTTTGTTAGCTCGATCTGTTCATTTTTCTTTCTGTCTGACTTTCTTTTGCCATGGCAAGAGACATGGAAATGTCTCTTTCCTTTTACTCTACTGCATGCGCACACACACACACACACACACACATACACACACACTGCCTCTTCAACCTCAGGCCAAGGCCAATATATCAGCTTTTATTTGGGATTTTTTAAATTATCGCCATCGACCGATAAATCTTCCCGTTTGGCCGATAATGTTACACACAACAACACTCCGACGTGCAGCAATGCCTTATTCAAACAGTACTGTGAGATGTCAGATCCGCAGCCTAGCGGTAGCGAACAAGCTCATGGTGAACACTTGTGCGGACACAGACATGCAATAAATGAATTTACTGTAATTATAATTGTCTTATCGGGCTTATATCATCCAATCGACCACATAGCTTTCTATATATCGGCATCAGCATTGGCCCGTAAAAAACCCATATTGGTCGACCACTACCTCAGGCACCCAAAGAGGTTCTGTCTAAGCTCTATTGAGAAATCCTGACCAGCAAACTCAGGAACTGCATTGCTCTTGACTGCAAAACCATGCAGCTGGTGTTTTAACTGCCCAAAGTGTCACCGGAGGTGAGCTTTCCTCCCTCCACATTTATGCTACACAGTACCTGAGGATGACCTTAATTTTACACACACACATTGATTCTTCTACCCTATCCTCAGTGCAATATTTAGTTATACATAATTTATTTGTACTTTCCTCATACATTATATTCAGTGCAATACACGGTTAACATATTGACATATTTGTATTTTATACATTACACATGTTACAATTATTATTCTCACACTTTTATTCATTTAACTGACTGCTTGCTCTGGGACCTCTGTAATGTAAAATATTTTAATCTTTTATATGTTTTTATTCTTGAGTATATCCAGCACAAATCATCAGATTTAAAAAAAAATGTTATATCAGATTTGCTTCATACATTCTGGAAATAATGTCATTAATCCTAATAAATAGTGTGCAAAATTTAAAAAGGGCGTGGCCCTAGTTTTACTGTAAAGACGAAGGCTACAGGAAAAGTTACAAAGTTCTATCAGTCAATACTTTTGAACTATTCATACTAGATGAAACTTTCAGGGCTTGTTGACTAGTGATGATGTTCTCAACTTCTTTAAGTTCTACAGTTGCATATTTGCCAATTTATAGCCTGCTGAAAATTGTAAATAAATAAATAAATAAAATAACAAAGAAACAATCAAATAAATAAACCTTTTGCACGTTGGAGCAAATGTGGCCCTCTTGACTAAACACCCACACTAAAGCATTTCCATGTCCAGATACTGTCAAGAAGAACAGTAACTGTGACCTTTAATGAAGTTACTACTGAGTGTCCTTTTTTTAAAAAGTACTTAAAAAAAAGATTAATTATTAAATATATTTATGACCAGTATATCTATTATTTTTATATTTAGAAACATAAATTATTTTTTGGGAAATGTTTAGCTTGAAAAATGTGCTTGTGGTAACTTTCTTTAACTTGGTTTGACGTGTTGTTTTCTAATGCAGTGAAATTCATGCATTTGTACGTATGGCTTAAATGTCCACATATATTTGGAGGCCGCTGTATTTGATGCTGTTGAATCTGTTTGAAAGCACACATCTATGTTTTGTTTAATCTGTTCATTATTATATAATGCTATATCAGTAAATATTGATATTTTTTAAATTATTGAGAGAAACACCCTGTTAACTGTAGTTACTTAAATATTGCTCTGTCCACACCTGGCTTTGCTTGTTTTAGGAAACCTGAACACACTCCAGAACACACTCAGAACACACCTGAACACACTCAGACACTATCAGAGCAAGATGACCTCCTTTTATTATATTTGCATTGTGTGGCTCACCTTCTGTGTGGGTAAGTATTATAAATGACCATAAAACAGATGAAACACTAAGGCTATTAACATAAGATCATTGGCTAAAAGGTGCTGAAAGTAATCTAGATTTTAATTTTCCCATCTCAGGCCTCCTCTCTGCAGAAGCTGAGATCTCTGTACCTGGCCATGTGGGGTCTACAGCTGTCCTGCCGTGTAAACTGCAGCCTGGAGGCACTGAAACACCGTATATTAGGTGGCGCAACGAATCTGAGTATGTGTTTGAGCGATCGGGTGAGAAGAGCTATCAGGCTGAGGGATTTGAGGGCCGTGTGGACGTCCCTGAGGAAGAGCTGCGTAAGGGGAACTGTTCCTTGGTGTTGCAGAATCTGAGACTTACTGATGCAGGTGTCTACACGAGCTACCAGATAGTGAGACGCTCCAAGAGATCTGCCATGACAAAAAGAGAAGAGATCAGCCGTGTTAATCTCTCAGTCCAGGGTGAGTGAGTTAGTCTCAGTAGAACACACACTGACCCTTACACACATCAGAAAACAAAGCTGGACATATTNATATTCAAGACTTTTTTTATTTGTCACATACATAGTTATATAATTTGCAATGAAATGAAAAGCTGGCCTACTCCTTTTTAGAATGTTCATTTAAATACTAAATTAAAAGCACAAATGAATAAGAAATAAGAAATAATAATAAAAAAAAAACAATAAGAAATAAGCAATACATGCACAGGAATTTGCAAAAAGGGATTTACAAAATTATGGAAGTATTTTCTGGACAAATATCAAAATCAGTTCCAAAACTGCATTTGCAGTTGTGTTTCCTATTTGTGGATGCATAAATTGTGACATAATTCAAATGAAAATCGTGTATTAACGTTTGCATTTTCGTTTACATGAAGATACAATGTCTGCCAAATTTCAAATGGAAAAGCAAAGTCCATTTGTAATTGCATTTCCCATGTCTTACGAGTTATGATCCTGTCATGTTGAAATAGCAATAGCAATCACCGTTTGCTATCTCAGACGTCAGTCACAGTCGACAGCCAAGAATGAAAATGTGCTGAACAGATGAAACAAATGTTTCACTCCTGCATGGAGTGTGTGTGGTCGAGCAATGTGATGAAAAGTGCATCCTTAATTTCGGGTCAGAATAAAAGATGAGTAATAATAAATAATAAACATTTTGATAACATAGACAACATAAAGGCAGAATGTAGTTTATTTTTTATTCGTTATATAATACACTGTGGTCCGATTTGAGTGTGATTTGTTTAGAATGGTTTGTGTTTTGGATAGTTCAATATAAATAAATTGCTCAATACACATGTGTAATAGTGTTTTTACATTATTTAAGGTTTTTATACCAAACATAATGTAAAATTATCTTATTCTGGAAATCATAAGGTTTAGTATAATTACATTGAACACTTTAAGTGATATATGTGCGCGCATACCAATCATAGGTCAAAACATTGCTAAATTTGGCTGAATTGTAAAAGTCAGAAGTGGCACTAAATGAAGAGCTGTTTGG
>CM074957.1:1926509-1944276 GCA_037577455.1 Pangasius macronema
TTAGATGGGTTAAATGCAGAGCACAAATTCCGAGTATGGGTCACCACACTTGGCCACAAAGTCACTTCACTTCACTTGAGATGGACGTAATTAATAACGTTAATAGGCACAAGAAACAAATTAAAATGACATGCTAGTAATTTGTTGATATTTACATCTTACCTCGTAAAACCACATCTACTGGAATGATTCTGCATGATTCTGATTCTGGTCACTCCTGTTTCTCACCAGAGTGGCTGCTAGGCACAAATTAAGGGATGCATTTGTTTGACATTGACACATTTCTGCAGTCTGGACCTCACTATAATTTTGATCCTGGTTACGATGTTGTTTGCATCAGATGAATCTTTCACTTTTTTTTTTTTTTTTTGGCGCAAAAAACATATTGTTAACGTCAATCAAGTGAATAACAGCTGCTCGGGTCTTTGCGCTTCATCTCGTTTGTATTTTATTCAATAGAGTATACACCAAGGACTAATATATAGTTAAGCAACTATATATTTATTTATATTTATATATATATATATATATCTGTCAGGAAACTTATTGACTTTACCTTTTCTTTTGTTAGAACTTTACACGTTTTTAAAAATTCCAGTAACCCCAATGGAAAATTCCTTCCTGCATCCCTGCTAAATTAACACATAATTCATAGGAAAATTATTTTCATCCCTCAAAATCTGACCTTTGTTTACAAGTTTTTCAGAGCCTTGATTAAAGCTGGTTTTACACTGTGCAATTTCAGTGGCCTTTTAAGATTGTTACGCATCACACTGTATGGAGATGATCCCAGTAAAGCCTTAGCTGATCTGTATAACAGATTGAGTGACATCGCACTTGTTCTCCATGATGATCATCATATACAATAGAACAATAGAATTTTTAACAGTAGAAAATTACTACAATCAGTGTGATACAGGCTTCTGCAGAAAGTAGGCTTGCATAAACAAAAACAAGCCCTCGGTATAATAGTAACAGTGGTAGGGTTGAGAGAAAACACATTGTAGAAGGTGAAGAAGAGGAATTTGGAGCAGTTAGTGGCTGGGTAAAAGAGGCGAACATGGAACGTCCATTCACGAGCTGAGAATACTCTTCTGTCGTAGCAGCAGTCTCACTCAGTGATTTTAATTTTTAAATTCTGACACTACCAGAACTTTGCCATCAGCTGCCGCTGGTCACAGTGGCAATAAATCGGTCACAGGATGTGTTTTAAGACCGCTGAGCTCAACTCATGACCAAATAATTATTTTACAAGATGCGATTTTCATCTGTGACAGCAAACTCAGGATGCAAATCGTACTGTGTAAACCTGGCTGAAGTTCGTTTTGTGTTATTAAGCAGTTAATGCCTTCTTTAAAGGGGAGTGTGGATTTGCAATGATCGTTAAAATATTTTCTTGTGGTTAACACATTAGTTTTCTTTTGACAAATACACTATTGTATATGGCCAGTATACTGTATGTGTTTGCTGAACATCTCATTACAGACTTATTCCCCCTGTGCTGTTATAATGAGCTCCACTCTTCTGGGAAGCTTTCCACTAGATGTTGGAGCGAGGCTGTGGGGATTTGNCTTCACACACCATGTCTTCATGGAGCTCGCTTTGTGCACAGGGGCATCTTCATGCTGGAACAGGTTTGGGCCTCTTAGGTCCAGCGAAGGGAAACTGTAATGCTACAGCACACAGAGACGCTCTATACAATTGTGTGCTTCCAACCTTGTGGCAGTTTGGGGAAGAACCACATATGGGTGTGATGGTCAGGTGTTAACAGACTTTTGGCCATATAGTGTACTCCTTCTTTGAGTACATTCTGGGTTGTCTGTGCATCAGTCTGAGATTCTCTTAGCGCAGTACTTCACGAATAAGTTGTTCAACGTTTGGTTTATATTGAATTTTCATAGCAAATAAACTGATTAGATTTTGGAATTTATCCAGACAAAGTAAAGGTCACAGCAAGGTGAAATGTCTGAAAGGACTAGAAGATATTCTTGTCAATATCATCGGCATCAAGTTCAACTTGACTTTGTCTATCATCAAGAATCATGTCTTTGATTATTTAATCAGTGATGCTTTATTATAAAGTGCATCTACTGTATACACTCTCTGGGGTTTTTGAGTTAAGCTTGTTGGGTCAGGTAGCCACAACAACATCACCCAAATGGGGTTGATGATGGGCAGCACAAGATACTAGGGCGGGGATGAAAAGGGACAAGTGTGCTATAGCATCAAGTTTCATTTCCTGAAATTTTCCACTGTACCGATGAGACAAACCAACGACCAGAAAAAGTCTGAAGTAAACGTTATCAGCTACTACTGTGAGAAATGTAGATTTGTGTTCACAGTTAATTTATAATTCAGGTGAAACTTACAGAAATCTCCTCAGTAGGCATTATGTAGGCAATAACTTTTTTTTTTAACATGTATGGCTGGAGTTCTTTTTTGGAAAATGTAAAAGTAAGAATAAATTCTTATATAATTATATTTACATTTCAGTTACCTAATTTTGTATTAATAATTATTAATGTTACTTCTAGCTAGTTAAATCCAGGGCATTTTCTCTGCAACAGCTCAGTTTATCAGCTAGCACTGGAGTCAGGTTCATTCTAGTCCAAGCTTTTTAATGTCCATCATCATATTTTAGTCGACTAAAGGCGTTCTCACCCTTTTAATTTTTCTTTCGTATAGAGAAACTACTTTCTGAAACTTCTTTTGCGCTGCTATGGAGAAAAGCTGCTCACATGACATCTGTTAACTCTGTCTGCAATGTCGTCATTTGTGCTCAGTTTATGTTTTCAGCTATTTTATGGTATGTTTATTGCCATTGTTTATACATTAGCATTATTCTGATTACCAGGCATGCAAGGTCTCTCTCTCCCAAATTCACAATTAGACCAAAATCAAGGTCCACAGTTGTAGCTTTTTGTTCTATAGGACAACTAACAAGCACTCGGGTGAAATCAGCTTTCAACACATTAGCATTGCTTGTCGTTAATCTACTCCACCTGCACACGGTCATGATTTATAACTGAATTGAACTTCTGGAAGAGGACAGATTCTCTTCATGAGTTGGATCCTTCCGAGGTTTACTCCTCCGTAGTTGTTTTTGAGATGGAGTAACTGGTGTTGAGGAGGTTGTTTGTCTTTGCTGTCGCTTTGGAGGAAAATCAAGAGAAATCAAGCTGCATTACAACGGTGGAATGGTGGTATGGGCAACGGAACATGTCGTGAATATCAAGACTCATCTTTTTACCAGCACTTTGTCCTCTATGGTTGTTTTTCTCTCTTGGCCCATGGCCTAACCCTGATTGGTCGAGTGGTTAAAAAGTACTCAGTGCTTTTCTGAAATGCTGAACTTTTTTCACCATGTGGAAGCTGAGCAAAAAAAAACAACGTGACAAAAAAAAATGCAGACCACATTGCTTATTAATAGCACCCGCCTTTCAGCCACTTCCTGTAGGGTTATAAGTGAATTTGCGCTGGAGTTTAAGGGGGTAAAAAAGGCCGAGTGTGAAAGCAGATTTAAGTCATTTAAGATTTGCTCTGTGTGAAATGATCCACACTGTTATCTCGCTATTAACCTTCTGTTCTATAACATGGCTAAACTTCTCAAATGAAGCTGTGTCAAAGAACGGAACGCTAAGTGGCACTAGTCTTTGTGTGTGTTTTGTAGTCAGAAATTATTTCTAATAAAAGTAGTAGGTCAAGTGCTATGTTCAGAAACAATATTTGTGCGTTTGAATGTGTAACAAGTGTCGGAGCTGAACAGAACAGAACAGAACAATGTCTTTGTGCTGGACGCCGTGTGACTTTGATGTGGTTTAAGACGTCTGAAATGATGTGGCTCGTTGGCAGTGAAAGTTTTTTCGGCAGTGTCCGTACGTCATCACGCTCACATTCACGAAACACGAAAAGGAAGTCCAGAGGAAGCCGAACACATTGCGATTCGAGTTTCTGTGCAAGTCGCGTGCATAGTCAAAGTGAAACGTGGAAGTCTTTCAAGCGTCTTGATTCGATTTTTTTATTTATTTTTTTTTTTTTTGAAGAGGTATTGCACACGGGTACAGTGATGATTCGTTGACGCGTGTCTACAGTGGAAAGCTGGATCGGAGGGAAGCGGCGTGTGTCGTAGCTTTTAAATGCTCCTGGCGGTGGTAGTTAAAGGTCTGGGATCAGGACCGGATCATTGTGAGTTTGTAGTGAGCATGTTAAAAACGATGACGTATCAGCGGGTCGGATGGGTCTGTGACACGGTGGATGAAGTTCAAAGGCCAGTTTGGTGTTCATTTGCAGCAACATCTTGGGGGGGAAAAATGGACTGAATTCTCTTTCAGCGACAGACTCACTGCTGTGACATTCGATCCCGGTCTCCAGCGGTGCTCAGTGTGCTCCACACAGGCAGTATTCTTGGGACGCTACAGGAAAAGTGATTGTCTCACAGAGGCAGTGGTGTTGTAGATGGTGATGAATGATAAAAGAAAGAAAAACCGAGGCAGTGTTGTGGTTGTGTGAATGAGGCAGTGTAATAAGCTCTCTGCTGACGGGGCTTCCAGATTCGATTGCACTGTAAAAGATACGAAATATGGATGCTTCATGTGGAAGATGCTGAAATTGTACTAAAACATTTTGTCTCTTTACCGCAACTGTTTTTATTGGGGTGGACAAATCAGTAGCCATTAAAAACTAGGTCAAAGAAGTGAAAGATGGCTACACACTTGTTCATTTCTCTTAGTCTGTCTTAATGCATGTAACTAGCTAGCCATATGATATTATATTACATTAGCTACCGCTTTTTAACCCCAACCTCAGTTAGATTTCAGAGGAACTAAAACACGAGACTGAAGACACACTGCTAAGAAATGTATGATTTGTCCACCCGTTTTATTTTAAATCGAGGTTTTTCTTCATCCCAATTCACTATGAACTATTTTCTTTAATAATCCGTTTGATCATCATCTGAGCCAAACCACTAATGACTCGCTGAAGAATTTTCCGTGCTTAGCTCTTAGCTACATTTGAATTTTTCACCCCCCACCTTCCCCCCGATGCGCTTAGTGAATGTGAGATTTGTTCAGAGTCGGAGTGAAGGGCATGAAAACATCACCATAACATCCACAATCATCGTCTGCAGTGAAGTGAGACAGTGAGCAGAACTGAACTATATGCAACTCTTGGGACAAATAAGAGTAAATGTGAGATTTTTTTTTTCTTCCTGCATCAACACAACTATTGAATCATCTCATTTTCTGTCAATATAGATATTCATATATTCATATATCTTTTGTAAGAAAACAAAAACAAACAAAACAAAACACAAAAAAAAATGTCCCTGATGACTTCTGGACATCGGACGCCCTGTGTCTCTAGTTTGCCGTCTCCTCATTCATTAAATCTACAGATGAAGGGATCCAAAACGTCACTGTAGAATACGTACAGAAACAGGAACGTTTCCACGGAGCGTGCACCACGTCCACGAACTCGCGTCCTTCTCCACACTGCTGATTACAATCCTCGATCTGGCATCAGATCACAATCGGTTTGAACCAAGCGTGCAAGCTGCTTTAGATCAGATCGGTACCTCAGGAGTTCCACCGAAGCACACACCGTTCTTGTAATGCGAGTGTGACTCAGGCTCAGCCTGTGTGTGTGTGTGTGTGTGTGTGTGTGTGTGTGTGTGTTGAGCTTCTCAATAAGCCACGTTATACATTATTGTCTTGAAACCAGGCTCTCTGACTCGGCTGCACATGTGGGTGTGTGGTTCCTGAGTCGTGGAGCAGGTTCAGGGCGAGCATGCTTAACATAAGTGTGTGCGTGTGTGTGTCTGTGAGTGTGAGAGAGAGAAAGAGAGAGAGAGAGAGAGATTCAGGGCGAGTGTGTCGATGGGCTGCTGTGTATTGAGCTGGGTGAGAGACTCGGACTGCAGCTGCCTGGAGGATTCATGCTGCTGCCCTCTAAACCCTCAGAGTTCTCCAGCATCTCCTGGATGAGAGGAGGCATGGAGCCAGGGATCTCCATCTTCAGTGTGATCACTCGCTCCGCTCCTGGTGAACGGCAGAGAGAAAGAGAGAGAGAGAGAGAGAGAGAGAGATGTTATTTATATGTATTCTACTGTGCATGTGTGTGTGATAGATACCAATCGAGCCATAATATTAAAATCACTTAATATTGTGTAGGTCGCCCTTGTGCTGCCAAAACAGCTCTGACCCTTCGAGGCATGGACTCTGAAGGTGTGCTGTGGTATCTGGCACCAAGACATCAGCAGCAGATCCTTTAAGTCCTGTAAGTTGGGAGGTGGTGCCCCCATGGATCGGACTTGTTTGTCCAGCACATCCCACAGATGCTCGGATTATCATCTGGGGAATCTGGAGGCCAAGTCAACACCTTGAACTCTCCGTCATGTTCCTCAAACCAGTTCCTGAAAAATTTTTGCAGTGTGGCAAGGAGCATTATCCTGCTGAAAAAAACCCACTGCCATTAGGAATACCATTCCCATGAAGAGGTGTACTTGGTCTGCATCAATGTTTTGGTAGGTGGTACGTGTCAAAGTAACATCCACATGAATACCAAGACCCAAAGTTTCCCAGCAGAACATTGCCCAGAGCATCACACTGCCTCCGCCAGCTTGCCATAATGCATCCTGGTGCCATGTCTTCCCCAGGTAAGTGATGCAAACATGATTCATTAGATCAGCCCACCTTCTTCCATTGCTCCATGGTCCAGTTCTGATGCTCACCTGCCCATTGTAGGTGCTTTCGGTGGTGGACAGAGGTCAGCATGGGCGCTCTGACCGGTCTGTGGCTACGCTGCCTTTTCAGCAACTTGTGCTACAGTAGCTCTTCGTGTGCTTTGGGCGCCCATGACCCTGCCACCGGTTCACCGGTTGTTCCTCATTGGACCACTTTTGGTAGGTACTAACCACTGCATACCGGGAACACCCCACAAGACTGTTGCTGTTTTGGAGATGCTCTGACCCAGTCGTCTAGCCATCACAACCTGGTCCTTGTCAAAGTCACTCAGAACCTGACGTGTGCCCATTTTTCCTGCTTCCAACACATCGACTTTGAGAACTGACAAAGGCACTTGCTGCCTAATATCTCCAACGGCTTGACAGACGCCATAACTTCAAGATAATTGACGTTATTCACTTCCCCCATCAGTGGTATTTAATATTATATGGCTGATCGGTGTATATACACACACACGTATACATTAAAAGAATATACAATATATATTTAAAAAAAAACAAATAAAAGTTATTCAGGACTGTTCCTCAGAGTAGAGCTTTTGCAGAGTTCTTGGAGAAGAGTTCTGCTTTTTAATCATCATGTTTAATTCTGTCGTGTTTAAATCTTCTTCCTCACCTTTGGCGCTGATGCTCCTGAGGTCTGTGATCTTCATCAGCATTTTGGGGAACATGTGTGGTTTATGAGGCCTCCTCTTTCTCACGTAGATCTTCAAGGCTTCGAGCAGCGGCTCCTGCAGGATATCGACTTTGTCCGACTCCTCCAGATCCTGACGATCTGTGCAGAAAGCGAAAAGACTCATGACTCTCACATGCTTTTCAGGAAGAAGGTCTCCCAATTTAAGGTTCTTTAAGAACTTCACAAGTGGATAAATTCAGCTTTTGTCCAGGTGTATGCATATTATACGATGCACTATGCGTTACTAATCAGCAACAAGCACTGCTGTCAGCCCCGCCCCCTGAGTATGATTGCCACCATCATCAACCAATCATGAGAAGGTATCCAAAACTATTAACTGGGATTTTTAATACTGGCCCATTGGTCACTGTTACAGTACTAAAGGTTCCAGTAATTTGGGGTCTTCCAAAGATTGAACCAGTTACACACAGGGGGCGGGGCTAGCAGCACTGCATGATACAGACTAATTGTGCATATACACATATACAAAAACTAAATTTAAATAATAAAATATAGATAAAACACACTGTTTTGAAGTTTATTGAGCTATTTCCTTCTCAACCCCCACAAAAAAATTTTTCATGTAACTACACAAAATGCTTTTTTGCTTTTTTATGGATTTTATGCGTAGTATAACCGTAGTGCTGCTTTCTGATTGGTCAGAAAGTGTCATTTACTGCCTCTTGATTGGGTGTTAAATGATGTAGAACCCCACGTTTGCAAATGTTTGGATCGTTTTAGCTTCAAACGTGCAGTGCAGTAACACCCATTCAGCTCTCGGCCTGGAAACTGACTCAACTAGACTGTAGATTGTGATGAATCGTGCTGAAGCATCACATCACTCTGTCTCTAGCTCACAGCTGCAGTACCTCCACACAGCAGGCAGATGGCGCTGAGCAGGCCCGTCTCTGCGTCGTCCATCTCCAGCGGCAGCAGCTGGTTAGCGAAGGCGAACACGAGGTCGGTGAGAGGCCCGAAGCCGGCGTTATGCATCTGCGTCCGGTTCAGTGTCAATCCGTCCGAGAACGTCATGGTGTCCTGATCGGGAGTGTAGCGCGTGCAGATCCGCAAAATCTGAGATGGGAGAGAACGGAAGACGGACGTTATGACGATCCGGTGTGTACACAACTGAACGTACAAAAATAAAAGTAAAGTTTAGACACCAAACAGAAGTAAAGCTGTGACTTTACGTTTTTTTTTTTTATTTCTGCAGTTTCTCAATAATTTGACAAGCTACATTTTTTTTTCTTCAATAACCACGAGAGAGAAAGAAAGAGAGGCTGGTGAGTGAACGACTGTTAATGTTAATAACTGAGAACAGGAACTGACTTACTGATTTCACAGATGTTCCACAGCATTAAATGTAACTATAAACGGATAAAAATTATGAGGTCAATCTCTAATTGGAATTGTGGAATAAGGGGAATCACTTCTTCATCACACCACTCAGTGTTTTGTTATTTACTTATTTTCCACTGTTGTGTTAGTGTGTATTTTTATTGTAGTTGTTGCAGTGTGTGTGTGTGTGTGTGTGTGTGTGTGTGTGTGTGTGTCTCACCAGGATGTCGAGGCAGGCTGCTTTGAGCAGTGTGATCTGATCTGCGATGGTCAGCGTGGTAAAGCCGGGCAGCTGCTTGGCGAACTCCACTGTTTTAATGATGCACTTGGTGGACAGCTCGCTGAATTTATCCCACAGATCCACGTCCAGAGAGACTCGGTGATCAGCGCTGTTATTCTACAGGACGAGAGGAGAAAACGCATCACGCCGAGCGTCATCACGGCTCAGACCGGTGAGTTCTGACAGGACTGGCGCCCTCTGCTGGTGCGCCTCACTCACCGTGGTGTATTTGCCCAGCTGACACAGCGATGGAAACGTGTCCTGGTGAGCTTTTCTCACGCGCTCGATCATCCGCTCCGTATCAGGACTCATAACGTAGCTCTCCGAACACTCCGGCTTCTTCTCCTCCTTCTTCTTCTTGTTCCGGTCGTTCCGAACCGCTGTGTGTGTAGGTGAAGAGAGACAAACAATCAGCAACGTTTTGACTGGATACTCTGCAAACTGGCTCCTGGTGTGTGTTCATCTTCAGAAACTCTTCAGACAGGACCATAAACTAACGACAGATCTTTTTTTCTACCACTTCGGCTGAATTGCTCAGTACTTCTTCCACTCCATGTCTGTATTCCTCAACCTCATCCCTCTACTCCGGAAATATTACCACAGTACCGGTTCTTACCGGATTCACAGAAGTCATAGATCTTGTTGGTAATTATTTAAATCACCCAGGAGAAATTAATCCAGCTCAATCCTGTGCCCACTGATCCACACCTCCCCCATACACACCACCGTACACAGACGCAGTAAAAAAAAGCGACTCCTTCAACACTAGATGGCGATAGAGCTCTATCTCTCTGCTGCAGGAGTCGCGGTCGGTCCTCGAGCACGGCTCGCTACAGCACCCATCTTTAAAATCCTAAAATCAGAGTGGGAATGATGTAATGATGATGAAAGAACAATCTGAAAGAAGGAGAGCGACGAGGAAAAGAAATGTTACACACAGAACACACACACACACACACACACACACACTCATGATACATGATACATGGAAACCTTTGGAATTAAATTACAAAAGTGTAAATGCTAAAACTGAGGGATAAAAACAGGTGTGAACGTCTCCAGAACACACACACACGGCATATAAAACTGTACACCATACACGCCTGCAGAGTTTCATCATTACAGTACAACTGCCCTGCCCACACACACACACACACACACACACACACACACACAGCTAGCAGATGAAGGTGTTAATATCAGTGATGAACGACGTCTGTGCACCGCTCTAATCCAATCCAGTTACATGACATAGCACAGCGCTGAAGCTCAGCATGTGTGTGTGTGTGTGTGTGTGTGTGTGTGTGTGTGTGTGTGTGTGTGAGGGGGTTACAACCCCACAATCACTTTCCCAAACAACGTTCTGAGTTTACACACATTTCCAGACCCAGCTCGGGATCCAGGGATGAACTTTGCATGTCACACTGTCTGAATCTTCCCAATATTCAGGTCACTTCGATGTTTCTGCTAGTTGAATCATTTACAGATATATGAGCATGCTAACACACACACACACACACACACACACACACACACACACAGGGTCTATAAGTAGTTTCTAAGAACACACACAGCATGTAACACACACCTCAGTATTTTCTGTGCACAGTTATGCCAGATCCTTGTCATTTTGTGCTACATCTCTCTAGAACGTTCTTCCTCATCATGCCGTTTTTATTCCTTTTTTTTTTCTTCCCACGTGTTTGTTCCTGTTCCGCTCTCAAAAATATGCCATGTTTATGCTCGGTCGATGTGTACGTGCAAACATGCCGAATATAATGTACAGTGTAATATTTTCCCTGTTCTCCCTTTTCAGGCTTTTTACTTATTTTTTCTTTCTCTTCTGTTTCTTCACTTCTCTCTCTCTCTCTCTCTCTCTCTCTCCCCCTCTCTCCCCCTCTCTCCCTCGTAGGACTGGCTCTAATAGGCCATATAATGGTTCAAATAATCTGTCTATACTGCTAACAAAGTCCTTATTGTCCTCTGAAGAGAAGAGAAGAGAAGGGGAGGGAGAAGAGGTATAAAAAAAAAAAGATATTAGCCAAGAATCAAAGCTGCAACGTTTATCGAAATATCGGGAAAAAACTTCCTGTTTATTTTTAATGGAGTCATTTCACTGAATTTAGAATCAAAGTTGAGATTTTTTTACGGATGCGCGTTTCAGGGATGTGCTCCACACGAGACGTTCACAGAGAGGATGGAGGATATCACAGCTGATCCTCAGAGTTCGGGTTGCCAGATTGGAACTCGGCGGTTCCAGAAATCCCTCCTGATTCTTTACGTAACAAAGAGAGAAGTTCTCACGTGCGCTAAAGCGGCTACAAACAGCCGTCCCCTCACCAGCCCCCTTTTCTCTAAGACACTAAGGAAACACGGAGCTCGTCACATTCCCGAGAAACGGCATGGCGTCAAAACTCCTCTGTCCTGAAGATGCCGGGAAAAATGTCAAGCTGCGCTGACACTGGAGACTCCTTCCATAAACGATAAAAACGAACATCTCCTTACAGAAAACGTCACCATATCAATGATGTTTCGCATGAATGAGCTGTTACTATAGAAACGGGTGCATTAACATAAACCTGTGATTTGCAGCTGCTGTTATAGAAAATGACTTCTGACCAATCAGAATCCAGAATTCAACAGCGCTGTGGTATAATACCACACCTTTCTAACGAGCTGGGCGGAGTGAAGAGAAGATTTTCGCCGTGTAGCTTAGGTGACAAATAACCGCGTTTCTTTCGGAAATCCTGCCAACCGGGTGATAACGCTCAGAGCTCTGGGTGGGTGCGTTCTTTTTTAAACTCTCTCCATCATCAGCTCTCCTTCCCCCCTCTCTCTCTCTCTCTCTCTCTCTCTCTCTCTCTGCGTCTCTCACAGTGATGAAACGTTTCAGGTTCCTCCCCCAGCTCTTGTCGGAATGGTGTAAGCAGTCATTCGGTGCTTCTTCGCTGATCGACTCGTGCGGTTTGTGGATGTTCGTGTCAGCAGCGAGGCCTTAAAGCGCTGCAGTAACCAACAACAATAACAATACGTCACCAAGGTCGATCTGGAGGGCTTCGGACGTTATCGCTTCTTCTCTTTCAAGGTCCTGTACAAATCTAAACACACCGACTGGCTGCCGGTGGATAAAAACGGCGGCTCTCCTAGCGTGTGTTTTTAGACCAGTTGGGGGATGGAAACACACAACAGTATCATCATCAGGAACCTGTGGAAGGCTAGAAGCACACAATCGCACTTCTTACCTTCAAATAAAGTTATCCTGTGTGTGTGTGTGTGTGTGTGTGTGTGTGTGCAGATATACACAGTATGATGACCCAGTCCAAATAAAATACATCACAGTTTCATGGTGTCATGAGCCGGTGGTGAAAATTAAAGGAAAAGTTGATTATGAAATCTTTTGTAGAAATCTCTTTACACATTCTTATATATACAGAACAGGAAAAATAAGATCACATCCTGATCTCAGAACTATATTTTTGAGAACGACTTTTCCATAAAATCCATCACCCTGTCAGTGAAAGAGAAAGAGAAAGAGAAAGAGAAAGAGAAAGAGCGAGCGGCTGTGAGGAAAGGCGACGCGCCGAGCCAAAAAAATACAAATCTAACCGGAGTTGCTGAGCCAAAAAGCAGACTGTTGTTTGGTTTACAGCAAAAGCAGCAGTGCATTAAACACAGGCAGAAGGGTTCGAACGCAGCCGAGGAACTGACGAGTCCACAGAAAGAGGGTAAGAACGTTCTGGGGAAACGCACGTGAGAAACGCACGTGAGGGACGAGAAGCAGCACAGTAAGGAACTTGATCAGGTTTATATATTAAAAAAAAAGGCTAACAGCGGAGAATTGCGTAAAGTGCACGTCTCAATCACTTGTAAACTCCGCCTTCAAGCTTTAGGCCACACCCCCTACATCTATGCACTGAGAAAGAAATGTGCATAGATGTTTTTATCTCGGCGACATCCTTCGGTGCATGTTTATAAATAAACTGGTGGCTATAATCGTATATATTTCCAGTTAGCCACATTAGCATCGTAGCAAACACGTCCTGCTCGAACCGCTCTGCTCTGCTCACCTTCCTCTTCTAACCCATTCCTCCTTTCCTTCACGCCTCAGTGCTTGTTTTGACTATTTGACTCATTTTTCATTCTAATTTACACTGTAAATGTAAATCCACTGTCACCACACACACACACACACACACACACACACACACACACACACACACACATCTCTAACAGAGTGTGTGTGTGTTGCCTGCGGCTTCTCCTCCTCCTCCTCAGCATATATTCATCTCTCCGGAGCGAGCGAGGTGCCAGCGTGGGCTGTGGAAACCCATCTAATGGAACCATTAAAGAACTATTAGTGCAGGGAAAGTAATTTTTCACCACACACACACACACACACACACACACACACACACACACACACACACACACACACGCTCCCACAACACGCTCCTACACTCAGAGAGATGCCTCTCCGTATTGAACAGAAAACTCAACACTCGCGCCGCGTTGGCCTGCGCGAGACCAGGAGCTTCACAGGATAACACATCTGAAGAAAGATCTCAGTGTGCTGTGAGACTCAGGATTAGAAACGAAGAGGTCGTGCAGATCTTCAGCATGACGAGAACGTCGCGTTTATGAAGCTGAATAAAGTCCGACTCGCAAACTCTGAGCCACAGACTGGCTCTCGATTAGCTTCAGAAGATCAGTCCATCATCTCTAATTTTCAGTATTTATTTTACTAACCGTTTATCTGCTTAGGAATTAAAGCCTTCACACACGTGCTCACACACGTGCTCACACACATGTTCACACACATGCTCACACACATGTTCACACACGTGCTCACACACGTGCTCACAAACGTGCTCACACACTTTACTGCGTGATTTTTAGAATCCAAAAAAACAAAAAAAAACACCAAAACATTATACATTTGATGAGTTTAGCAGCTGGATGAAGGCCAACAAAACAGCTTCTGTGGAGGCTTTAGAGCAGCTGGGGCAAACCAGGGTCAAAGGTAAGAGGTCAAAGGTCACGCAGGCAGGCAGGGGAGGGATGGAAGGGCAAATATACTGATGGACAGAGGGCAAAATACACACACGTGCACACACACACACATACAAATGTTTTGCGAATGAGAACGAATCATTTAACTGAGCAGACTCTCACACACACACACACACACACACACACACACACACTCACACACACACTCACACACACATAAACAAATGTTTCGCGAATGAGAACGACTCATTTAACTGAACAGACACACACACACACACACACACACACACAAATGTTTCGCGAATGAGAATGAATCATTTAACTGAGCAGACTCACACACACACACACACACACACACTTACACTCTTTGGACATGCCCACTTCCAGGCACTTCTGCAGGCGACAGTACTGACAGCGGTTGCGTGTGACCTTGTTGATGATGCAGCTCTTCTCTCGGTGGCACGTGTACACCATGTTCTTCTGAATGCTCCTGCGGAAAAAACCCTGCAGACACACACACACACACACACACACACACACACACACACACTGAGTCCAGTCCTGTTAAAGTTTCTATACAGTCTATATATATATATAAAGTCAGCTGTAGTTAAATAAATGGAGCCTGATAGGATCAGCGCACTGATACACGCTCCAAAGCGGCAGAGATGATGACTCATAACCACAGCTGTTTACATTTAAACGTAAACAAGATAATAAAATAACTGACTTTTAACTGATCAAAACGTACAAATGAGTTTTAACTGAACAAATCCAGACTTTCTTTCTTTTCTCACTTACTTTTACTTACTTACTATATTTATATACAGACTTTTAAATTAGACTTATATACTTACACTGACTAATATATAATGACTTATTTATTCACATTTTTATATAACCAGCATCTTAGCTAATGTTTAATACATGATGATAAATTTCAGTGAATAAACAACAACAACAACAACAACAACAACAACAACAAGAACAAGAAAAACACAAGTGAATGTTGCAGAAAAGAAAAAAAAAAACCCGAATAAAAATCTCAAGGCTTTTGAATATTTCAGCGAGTGCTCCGAAGGTCAACATGAAGCTTGAGTAAGGGAAAAGTCGTATTTATTGATTCCGTAATAATATTTCAGAAAAGTTTCGATCTTCCAAACTAAAGTGTGTAAGTGCAGTAGAAGAGAAGCGGCTCTGGAGTGAGCTCACACACGCCAACACCGGGTCGGCTTCCCACAACCCATTCATACCGGATCTTATTCCAGTCTTTACACAAACTCTTCTGCTACGCGCCTTTCACAATGATTATCGGGATGATTCGCGGCATAGAGCCACGTCAGATCTCACGTGTGTGTGTGTGTGTGTGTGTGTGTGTGTGTTTTTTTTAAATACCCTTCTTGTATCTGGGCGAGAGTTAAACAACCGCAGGAGGGACGAGTCTTCAGGTTGTTTGTGGATAGTTTGTGCTAAATGCTGAAATAACATGAGTGTGTGTGTGTGTGTGTGTGTGTGTGTGTGCTCTTCTCTTTACCGGAATCGGGGAAGAAACAGCTTTTTATCAGCCGTGCTTTGTTCCCTCTTTTCTGTTCTGACTTCACAGAAACCTGACGCATTGATAAAGCCATGACAAAACTCACACATGGCTATCAGCAGAAAGGCCCAGAAATCAGCCCCGGGTGCGAACGCCGCTCTGGCAGCCGATCAGCTGACACACACACAAGCACACACACCACACACACACAGCACACACACCACACACACACAGCACATCAGCATCTACACACTACACTCATACAACACATCACACCCTCCTGACATCACCCTCACCTTTACACACTCACTCGAGTGTAGAGTAGAAACTGGGCTGGAATTAGTCATGCAGTGTGTGTGTGTGTGTGTGTGTGTGTGTGTGTGTGTGTCATGGAGGAGTTTAGAAATTACTCCATGTGTGAGCTGAGCAGAGGAAAGAAGAGAGCAGTGATGAGAAGAAGGAAGAAGATGGAAGAAAACGAGAGATTTAAAGGACGGAGGAACAGCTGACAGGAGGAGGAGGATAAAGGAGAGGCGGATTAAAGAAAGAGAAGGGACACGGAGTCTGGAAGTGAGACGAGACAGCGAAATGGGCAGCAGGGAAAAATGGAGAAGATGCAAAAAAAAGAGGAGGGTTAAGGAAAGAGAAGGGACAAGAGGAGAAGTGAGAGAGATAGAGGAATGGAAGAGAGAGAGACGGAGAGGACAAGGTTAGAGAGGAGATGAGAAAAAGGTGGCACAAGAGGAGAAGAAGAGGGAATGAGAAGAGCAGGATAAAGCAAAAGAAAACACAAGAAGGAAAGAAAAGGTACAGAGAAAGATGGAGAGGAGAGGAGAAGAGGAGAGGAGAGGAGAGGAGAGGAGAGGAGAGGAGAGGAGAGGAGAGGAGAGGAGAGAAGAGGAGAGGAGANGTCTTCAGGCAGTTAAAGCTCTTTAGTGTCCATTTAATAACCGTGTGAGCATTAAGCTCTGACCACACTGAGACGGTCCGTGTGTGTGTGTGTGTGTGTGTGTGTGTGTGTGTGTGTTTCCTGTGACTGGACAGAATGGAGGGATTAAACATGGCTCTCTCTCTGTGTGTGTGTGTGTGTGTGTGTGTGTGTGTGTGTGTGTGTGTGTGTGTGTGTGTGTGTGTGGAGTTATTACACAGCATCTGCATACACATCAGCATGGAAGGGATCTGAAAGTGAGCCGGTTTCTGTAACACACACTGAGCAGCTCTGACTGCTGACTCTGACTGCTGACTCAGCTTTATCTCAGAACAGCCGAGAGGATTAGAGGATGAGCGGATGAGAGGATGAGAGGATGAGCGGATGAGAGGATGAGAGGATGAGAGGATGAGTGGATGAGAGGATGAGAGGATGAGCGGATGAGAGACTCTTTCAGGACGGAGTTCAGAAACGTTGCTCTGATCCTCAGCAGTGGGACGAGAAGGAGAGAAACACTGAGCAAGAAAATTTACTGAACTTGTGTTTATATCTTGCTGAGCGAGTGTGTGTGTGTAGCGTGTGTGCCCCTCACTGAGCCGTGTGTGTGTGTAGCGTGTGTGCCCCTCACTGAGCCGTGTGTGTGTGTGTGTGTGTGTGTGTGTGAGAGGAGGTTAGCTCAGTGCTAGCCCCTGCTCTCGCGTGCCCTCAGACTCTACAACACACACTCTACACGCTGCTGCTCTTTAAACACTAAACTCACGCTCAGTGTCCACACACACACACACACACACACACACACGACCCTTCGAGGTTTGGAAAACCAGCAGAACTTTGGTTCTCATCTGACTCAGATGAATAATTTAGTTACAACACAATACTGTGTTTTTGGCGACTTCATGAACGTTCCACAACACTGAACATAACTATAAACGGATAAAAAGTACGATGTGTCATTCTTTAATGAAGAGATATTGTAATCATTGGCAAACTGCTGTGCTGTTAGAGGAGTAAACACCTCGGCACGGGGCTGTTAACGGAAAATAATGGAGTTCGTGGTGGTAAGAGGAACCTCGCTTCATCACACCACCCTGTCGATGATTATTTTCCTACAAAAGCACAACACACACACACAGAGAGAGAGAGAGAGAGAGAGAGAGAGAGAGGAAGAGGGAGAGAGAGAGGGAGAGAGAGAGAGGGAGAGAGAGAGAGAGAGAGAGAGAGAGAGAGAGAGAGAGGGAGAGAGAGAGAGAGAGAGAGAG
>CM074957.1:1982056-1988191 GCA_037577455.1 Pangasius macronema
GTATTTCGCCCTGAAAAAATTCCAGTGGTTTTCACACCGAGTCAACCACAGAGGCCACGCCTCTTTTCCCTTTTTCCTGGGACCGACAGGTGCAAAGGCCACGCCTCCTTTCCTTTCCATATTTCAACATAACTCAAACAGTGTAAACTCTATCATCACATACTACAAAATCTATCTGATGCCTTTGAACACCTTGAGTCCTTGACCTTGGAGTTCATTTGATTATATTTGACTAATGCAAAGGGAAATGTAAACAAGGACATGTCCGGACTTGGAAATGTCCTCGGTTTTGATTCAGTACATGATATCCTCGCTAATTAGAATGCGGTCTGCGTGTTTTAGGACACGATGCCAGGTGTCACACAGGCTTTGGAAAAATATCTGTCTGTAAATCCATCCTTAACAACAGGTTGCTCCGAAGCTAATTTCCAACAGTGTGGGATTTCCACTGCTGTGTAAACATAACTACCGTAACTCCCGGAGTAGCAGGGCTACCGTAAATACACATGAGAAGAAATGCACATTTTACAATGTAAAAATGTGTAAAAATGATGACAAGCTACACGGCAAGTAAGTAATAAACCCCTAATCTGTTCTTACGACGTCGGAAAACTGACTGTAACGAAGTGGTGACACTGAAGACTCCTTCCATAAACGTCAAACAAACAAGCTAAACTGGTGGCTATTGGCTTCCATTATTTGTTAGCAACATTAGCATCAAAGCAAAAATAAAGAAACTTCAGACACCAATCATGTACACCTTATGGGCTGCAGAAGTGTGCCTTTAATAACTGCACTCTGATGTTGTGTGTATCCACACACACACACACACACACACACACACGTAAGAGTTCACACCAGGACAAGCTTCTCCCCAGGCATCGCGGGTAAAACGGCATCTTTTGTGCTGCTCGGGAACATTCCGGTGGTTTTACGTCTCGAGTTTCGAATGAGTTGATTCGCCAAACACGTCGACGTGATCCGACACATCAGGCAGCACAATAACACACACACACACACACACACACACACACACACACACACACACACACACACACACGCACATGCACAGACACAAAGCGCTTGAAAGACATGACAAGAAAACAAAATCCCCCAAATATCTGCAGGACATCCAGAGTGGAAAAAAAAGAAGAATGCACAAAGAGCAGGAATCAGCACACACATCATCACTCTGTCAGCACTTAGCAGTGTGTACATCGCACACGAGTGTGAGGAGAAATCTCTCAGTACGTCTCGCACACGTCTGGTCTGGAAACAAACGTCCAAACACAGAGCGGCTGCTGGAGGACGTTTGATGTCATGGTCTATTTTTAAGCACAGACGTGATACGACTTCATATTGTGCGGAGTAGGAGCTGCACGGACTAGCCGGCTAACACATTCGCCAGTCGCCGCTGTGAGGCAGCCGGCAAAGAAAGCACCTACACATACACTGTTAGCTTGAAAATACATCAAACTGGACGTTTTCTTTAACACTGAGACTGGTTTTTAATCCCACTCCTGCTGAAGGAACCCCACATGCAATTTTTTTGCTGTCATTTTAAAGCTAAATAAAATCGAATAAAGTCCTTGCGCTGCGGCGTCGTGACTAGCGCTATGGGAAAGACTGCTTTCAGGAGCCGCGGGTTGCGCATCACTTTCCAATCTCACTCAGCTAGTTTAGAGGCAGATCAGCAGCACGTACGGCTCGAAAGTATAAATAATAAAATAAAAATAAATAAATTAAGTGTAAAATGTGATAAATCTTAATTGTTTTGAATGTTTTATTAAACATCCAGCAAAGTTTCAAGAAAAAAATTCCAAGACAAAAATGTGACAAAACGCTCAAACAGCACCTGAATTCTCTGATCACGCTGATCCAAGACGGTCAAGTGGGCGTGGCCTAATATTATAATGAGCACACTTGTTTGACAGCCCTGCCTGAGACACCAAGCACAATGCTGCGCAAGTAGCTGAACACAAGCTAGTTAGCTTCCAACTCACAAGGTTAGCGTTTGCTTGCTAGGTTGCATAGATACAAAGAAGTTGGTTTTGATAAAAGCTGGGTGGATGGGATGAGCCTTGTGATTGGTGATCCCCAGATTAGCCCTGCCCATTTTACAATTAAAGAGGAGAGAGAAGTACAAATACTCACTGGCAGGAGACGGTGTGCTGTATCCACTCAGAGGAAGTGTGGGCAGCGCCGGAGGAGAGATCCCGCCCAACATATGAGGGATGAAGTAGGGATACGGGGGCATCGGAAAGACGCCCAGAGCGTGGGCATGGCCAGAGCCAGGGAGTGGTAGAGGCTTATCGTGTCCAGACATGGTGATCCACAATCACACACGCCTACAAATCCATTGCAGCATGAAATGATGGTTACGATCCCATCCGTCCAATCAGGCAGGAGCTCGGAGATGCACTGAGGGTTGTGTCACACGTCCTTCAAGGGAATAAACTCCAAGGTGATGTGTGTGTGTGTGTGTGTAGGGATGAAGTGAGGATGAACTCTGGAGATCACATGATGATCCTAGGTTGAAGACAGACAGAGAGAGAGAGAGAGAGAGAGAGAGAGAGAGAGAGACATTAGTAACAGTAACTCTGCTTCATCTCATCAACCTGTTGTTGATTATTATCCTATAATATCACGACAGAATATTTTATTCCTTACTTAATCATGATTTCGGTTCAGAAGACTTTGTGAAGGTCCAATAAATGTGGGATGAATGGTGTGAGGATACAGAGGAGACGCACACAGACACACTAGACTTTCTAAAACGACTTTATTTGGCCCGTGTCAATAAGCACTTATATGATTTACTGTGTAGACATCAGCACCGTGGACACTTGAGAATGTTCTGAAGGGCACTTCCAGACGAGGGTCCCTAAGTACACCCTTGATACCCCGTCACTTGCTTGTCCTATTCCCTGTAATCCCGGCTGCTGTGATGTTGCAACTCTGGCCCCATCATTTACCTCCCTGTTGCTCTAACGCTTGTCACCCTATCCCCCGTCTCCATCACATCTTGCCCTGTCACTGTAACCCTAGTCACCCTATCCCCCGTCTCCATCACATCTTGCCCTGTCACTGTAACCCTTGTCACCCTATTCCCTGTCTCTGTCCTGCTTGCCTCCTTATTCCTCCTCTATCCCCCGTCACTTACTCTCCAGTCATTGTAACCCTCGTCACCCAATCCCCTGTTCCCCGGCACCTCTTACCCTGTTGCAGTACCTATTCACTCTATTCTCTGTCGCCATGTAACTTCTTGCCCTGTCACTGTACTGCATGTCACCCTATCCCCTGTCACTGTGATGCTTCTCACCCTATTCCCTGCCTCACTTCCACTTGTTGCCCCGTTGCTCAAATGCTTGTCACTTTATCCTCTGTCCCTCGTCACTTGTTGCCCTGTCGCTCTAGAGCTTGTCACCTTATTCCTTGTTCCTCGGTCACTTTGTTTGCCCTGTCATCATCACATTTGTCAGCCTGATGCTTGTTGTTCTATTCCCTGTAGCTGTGATATTTGCTGCCTTGTCCACTAGTACCCTGGTGCCTTGGCACTCATCGGCCTGTTGCCCTGTCACTTATCGCAGTAACAACTGGTGTCTTATTCTCTGCCGTTTGTCGCCCTGTCCCATGCCACCCTGCCACCATCATTTGTTGCCCTTGCCACACCTTGCCTGTCCTGGTCACTTACTGCTCTGTTGCCATGACGCTCGTTGGCCTGACACTTGTCCGACTGCCTGTTGCCGTGCGACCGTGCCGTTTGGCCTGTGGCCTTGTCATTGTCACCATAATGATTGTTGCCCTGATGCCTGTTGACTTGTTTCTACGTTGCCGTGACATTTTTGGCACTGTTACTTGTCACCTCCTTGCTGTGACGTTTGTTGCCCTGTCACCATAACACCCATTGCCTGTGGCTCTGTCACATATAGGAAATGAAATCGCTGCGGTTTTGCTGCCTTCATGTTCAACCCTAAACCACAGCGCTGATCATTTTTATTTTGGACAAAGGTAAAAGAGCACGGTGTATAGTGCTTTCCGTCTTTCTTGTAGATTCATAATTGTGCTCAGCAGATGAGAGCTCCAACATGGAAGCAGAAGTGTGGTACTGAGTGAGTCATTTATTTGTAATATAGTATCATTGCTTCAATATCGCGACGATATCGTAAATCATGATAAAATGTTAGGCAATTATCATGGTATGAAAATTTAATAACAGCCCATGCCTTGCGAATTGATCGCAAAGTGAAGCTGTGTGTGTGTTTGTGTGTGTGTGTGTGTACTGGCCTGTCTGTGCATCATTTCTCAATTGTGTAAATCTACCCATCCATCTTCCCCTCTTGTCACCAGTTCATATTAGCATCCCTCCATCCACCATCTATCTTTGGCTAATCGAGTTTTTCCGAGCCCACGCAAACACACACACGCCGCTCTGCACTGATAAATCTCACCCCACCCCCAACATTCCCTCCCCAAAAAAACGAGGTTATTATTTATCTCCCAGAATGCAGCAGTGCAGACTGCAGAGTTTCATTTAAAGATTGCGTTTAGAGAGAAAAGAAAGAGACAGAGAAAGAAACAACGGATGTACAGAGAGAGATACAGAGAGGTGAGAGAGAGAGAGAGAGAGAGAGAGAGAGAGAGAGAGAGAGAGGTGTGAGTGTGAACAGATCTCACTCATACACAGGGGTTAAATGGGGATTTGGGTTGCCAGATCTGTAAAAACTATAGTTTTCATATTATGAGAAACTATAGTTTTTATAGGAATTAAACACTCCATTTTTTACACTGTTACAGGAATATAATCAACAACAGATAAATAACACCACGTGGTAATCCATCTTACGTTACGTACACGGTCCACCTTTGTTGTTTTAATTACTTAATTTTTTCTATTTTGAAAGAAAAAAAAAAAGAGCCAAATAAGCTCATCAGAAATATCACAGGAGGGTGAAAACAAAAGTAACTGCAGGAGCGAGAGAGAGAGAGAGAGAGAGAGAGAGAGAGAGAGAGAGAGAGGGATTAAAGAACAGTCACGTGGACACTATTAATGCTGACTACCTAAAGAGAGGCATCATTAACTTATTTATGGAGCAAATTAAAATACTATGAAACAGCAGGAGGAGAAGAATCACAGCTCTAAACCTGCAGCAGGGGATTTAATGATCACTGGGAGGCTCGTGCTTTTCACTGAAGCGTGGAACTGGGTGTAAAGTGTTTGATGTAATACATTTATTCCATCAAACCATGCAGCGGATTTCAGAAAGATACACGAGAAATTATTCACATAATTATTCACAGAATGTCCGTCTCTCCTCCTGTCTGACTGTGTGTCTGTCTCTCCTCCTATCTGTGTGTCTGTCTCTCCTCCTGTCTGTCTCTCCTCCTGTCTGTCTCTCCTCCTGTCTGACTGCATATCTGTCTCTCCTCCTCTCTGACTGTGTGTCTGTCTCTCCTCCTGTCTGTCTCACCTCCTGTCTGACTGTGTGTCTGACTGTGTGTCCGTCTCTCCTCCTCTCTGACTGTGTGTCTGTCTCTCCTCCTGTCTGTGTGTCTGTCTCTCCTCCTGTCTGACTGTGTGTCTGTCTTTCCTCCTGTCTGACTGTGTGTCTGTCTCTCCTCCTGTCTGATTGTCTGTCTCACCTCCTGTCTGTCTCACTTCCTGTCTGGCTGTCTGTCTCACCTCCTGTCTGACTGCATATCTGTCTCTCCTCCTCTCTGACTGTGTGTCTGTCTCTCCTCCTCTCTGGCTGTGTGTCTGTCTCTCCTCCTCTCTGGCTGTGTGTCAGTCTCACCTCCTGTTTGATTGTCTGTCTCACCTCCTGTCTGGCTGTCTGTCTCACCTCCTGCCTGTCTCACCTCCTGTCTGACTGCATATCTGTCTCTCCTCCTGACTGGCTATGTGTCTGTCTCTCCTCCTGTCTGTACGCATATCTGTCTCTCCTCCTGACTGGCTATGTGTCTGTCTCTCCTCCTGACTGGCTATGTGTCTGTCTCTCCACCTGTCTGGCTGTCTCTTCTCATGCCTGTCTGTATGTTTGCCTCACCAACAGTGTGATTGTCTTGTCTCCTGTCAGTCTATCTGTCTTTCTCTCACCTCCCGTCTGTATGTCTGTCTCTCCACCTGTTTCTCTC
>CM074957.1:2076596-2088853 GCA_037577455.1 Pangasius macronema
TAACACAGACAGAATGTTTATTGTAATAATCAAAATTCCACTATTCAACGTCACCAAGAAGGGGTTGCCTTTTGAGTAGTCTCTGATATTTTTATCAAATCTTTGCTTTTTGTCGGCTGTCTTTGGTCTCAATAACACTATAGGCAGTCATGGCCTAATGGTCTGAGAGTCAGACTTGTAACCTGAAGGTGAACCTGAAGGTCGTGGGTTCGAGTCTCGNACCGATCCCCCAACTGCTCCCCGGGCGCCACAGCTAAAATGGCTGCCCACTGCTCCGGGTGTGTGTGTGTGTTCACTGCTGTGTGTGTGTGCACTTGGATGGGTTAAATGCAGGGCACAAATTCTGAGTATGGGTCACCACACTTGGCCACAAAGTCACTTCACTTCACTTCACTAATTCGGCCATGGTTGAGCACATCACATTACGCATTCTAAGACCACCAATTTCAGCTCATGAACAAAGAATTCTTTCTTGATGTGCAATTTTTATCTGCGACAGCAAAATCCAGGATAAACTCCTAAAGGGTAAGAACAACTTTAGGGATTTTCTTCTATTGTCTATTGTTAAATATATATATAATAAAGTAGACACATCAAGCCAAGCAAATCAACACGCTGCTTACAACACACACCTATTTTCGTCAATGTAAGCTTTTTAGCTGGTAGCTGTGAAGCAGAAATTGCATGTCTTGGCTAACTAGCCAGTTCTTGGCTAAAGAGGAACACTGTGTACACTGTTTCACTCATCTGTTGTTTACTGCTATAAGAAGACCAATTTCTTGCATGCCAGACATTAATTCCACTTTATATATGATGATATACTCCTTCATTTAAATTGCCTTCATAGAAATTTCCTTAATATAAAATGCCTTTCCAGTTTCATTAAAAATTCAGGACCTGCCCAGCACCCATCGTGGACGTCCATCACTGCACAAACTTTAAAATTACAGTATTATCTCATGGACTGTATTACACCATCAGAAGCAATGCTATTGTGCTGCTGCAAGACCATTTTTTTCAAATGCAAATTGCATGATAGTGTAATGCCTATGATTTATTGATGACAATTGTTTGCTTTGGCTCAGTCAGATACTGTTATGTTGTCCTGAGTGCATATTATGTGTTGCACCCTGGTCCTAAAGAAAGAACATTTCGTTCCAATGTATAAAAGTTATATAGAGGAAAGACAATAAAACCCACTCGACACACTTGACACTTGACATCAGCACCTCTGCTTGGTTGGGAGACGGCCATGGACTCGTCATGGTGAAAGTAAACAAAGCCACAGGTGTTTGGACCTGTCAGCTTAGATCAAGACCAGAAAGGCGTAATGCTACGACAGCAACTACAGGGAGGCGGAGATAACAATCGACTGCTGGTTCATTTAAAATTAGCATGTAGAGAAAAGGGAGTGTTAAAGTGTTACATGGGTGTGAAATTAACACTACAATTAAGATGAAAGATTACTGGATTATAAAGTAATTATTTAAAAATAAACATCACACCACTATGGACTAGTGGACAAGTGTCTATTTTCAATTTGAAGACAGACAGAGAGGCCACATCACCTTCACTTGAGAAACAGAATCAGAGGCCACGCCTCCTTCACTGGGACTGACAGACAAAGAGGACACGCCTCCTCCGGATGAAATAATGCACAGGTATGTCAGTAAAGTTATCACGTGATGATATTGTTAATAATGTTAAATCAGTTAGCACTAAGGTACATAAACAGCATCCAATAAACTCAAAAAGACCATTTTAACCCAAAACCCTGGGGAAAATAATATCACAGTGAATTTATTTATTTATTAGTTCAACTTGCTCTGATTATCCTTTCTTGAAACTGTAAAATAAGCCAAAATAAAATAGCATTTGAGGAAAAATAAAGAAGCTTTCATACCTTCATACTATAGCTTATCCACAAACCGTGATCATTGGTCAGAAGGATTTGGAGTAATTATTCTCTGAGATTATTCTGTATTCATGCACATTGCACTTCTGATCAAAAAAGTACTATTAAAGATTTTATCCAGCACTGAACCAGTTTTTATTATTCTTTTCATATTATCCCAGATTTGTATGAAGCAAATGAGTAAGTCTTTAAAATTAGTCCTTGGGTACAGTACATTACATGTCAAAGTCTCGAATGAGCAAATCAAACAACTAAAGGAGCAGGAAATAATTAAAAAGAAATATTTAAAATATTAAAAAATAGTTACCTATACCAGGAAGGTAAGGACAGAACAACACATACGTCAATACACATTCATGTACCAGTCAAAGCATCTGGAGTTCACTGAAGCCTGAAGTGTTTGGAGCTGTTGCTGTTTTTTTAATGAATGACTGACATGGTGTGTATGACGCAGAACTCGCAAGTCCTAAACACCTGCTCACACACTCGCACTACGCCAACCTGACCATTGTGTGCTTCTCATAGATTGTTTGAAATAAATGGTTTTAATAAATCAGACTGCTCTGAGGGTGGATCATTGCACTGAGTAAGATGATGATAAGATGGTGAAATGTTCAGCTTGTCCATCACTGGCTACAACTGATTTTCAGTAAACTATTCATTTTCTCCTTGTACTAGGGTTTATGTGCTTTACAGCGCCTGAATACATCAAGTCGCCATTTTATCAAGTTCATTTACCAAACATATACACATGTAGGTGTGGCCCGTCTGTTGCTATACACAAAGTATTTTCCCCCCTCAACCTGTCCATCAATGGAAGGGGACCACGGGGAGCACCACTGAGCAGATATTATTTGCTTGTTGGTTTATTCTCAGCTCGGCACTGACATGTTTCATAGCTTCGTCATGCCTTTTCAAGTTACAAAGACAAATCTAAAGGCAGAAAAAAATAAAACTTGTTTTCCTTCAGAGAATTACTTTGTTGGTGCGCTGCTGATTAAAACACATTATACCACAGCACTGCTGAAGGCTTGAATCTGATTGGTCAGAAGGTGTTGATTAATTTCCTATAACAGCAACTCTGACAACAGTGCAGCCGCAAATCTCAGGTTTATATTAATGCACTCGTTGTGTATATTGTGTATATAGTAACATGTATAGTGGACGCTTCACATAATCTGGATGGATGGATGGATGGATGGAGGGATGGGCTTTATTGATCCCCAAGGGGAAATTTGGGTGCTACAACACTAAAGACATTGATAAAATAAAAAGACATTGTGTACAAATAATAATAGATGGACGTCCGCCTCAGGCCCGGTTCCTGGGATAGACTGAACCAGATCCTGCCCAAGATATTGAAGATGAATGAATGAATGAATGAATGAGAGCTCAACCAAGCAGAAATGGAAAAGGAAAGTCAATGAGGGTGTGCTTTAAAAACAGTATTGGAACAAAGCCCAGGTGTGAGAACTGCTTTTTCTCTCTCTTGTTTTGCTTTGTTCCACTGCTGATGATAGATTGATGGGATGTGAGTTTATCCAGGTCTGCGTCTCAGCACAGGCAGGAAGCTTCACCTCGCCATCCAGCTGCCACAACGATTTACAACTCTGTCTTGGGATTACATCTGATGTGTGTGTGTTGGTGTACGAGACTCAGCATAGACACAAGGGGATGAAAATTCTTCAGTGCAGGACAATGTCTTCAATCCAAAACATATATTTAAGTTCCAGATCAGGTTTATATTAATGCACTCATTCGAATACTTTATCATTTCTATAGTAACAGCTCATTCACAGGGACTTGTATGGCCCCACATAAACAGATTAAAAACAGGTGTAACTGTTGACATGGCGAACCCATCAGGATATGTTTATTTAACATTTAAAGGGAGAGATAAAGCTGGAACTTTACCATTTTCTGGCATCTTTAGGACCGAGGAGTTTACGATTTGTGGTTTCTCTGCAACATGAGAAGCTGTTTTTTTTGTCTTATTAACTAAAAGAGAGAGAAAAACAAGAGGCTGGTGAGGGAACGGCTGTTTATAGCTGATATAATGTAAGCGAGAGCAGGAAGTAACTTGTTTAATGGACATTCCACAACATTAAATGTAACTACAAATGAATTATCAATTGCTGTTGTATAAGAGGAATGAAACACTTTGGAATGAGCTGTTATAGGAAAATAGTCAACATGGTGTGTTAAGAGTGACGCCCTTCATCACACTACCATGGCAGTGATTATTTTCAATGTTTTAGTCCTTACCTGATAGACTGCTCCATCCTCAAACATCTTATTTCAACACTAATGTTCACATATTTTAGTCTCAGACCAGAAGAAATGTTTCAAACATCAAAATATTTAGTTAAATGAGTAAACATTTCAAATGATTAATTTTTTTGTGGCCCTTTTTTCTCCATTTGTGCAGCCCTCAGTGTGAATGACTTGTCTTTAGTCAGTGTGAGCTGAAGACCTTTCAGAGTTTTCATATCAGGCAGTGTGACTATTTCACACCTCAAGAGGGCAGAATACGCAGAATACATCTCGACTACTCATTTCCAGCACACACTGTATGCATCATGCATCATCGTTTCATTAGCAATGCTTCCCTTTTATGATGATCACAGTAAAACTGATACCCTTTCATCATGATATTAAAAGTGCTCAAGTTTAGTGGATATAATTCAATCATATCTGAATCATGTAATCCAATCATTGCTACAGAGATCTTGCCAGATCCATTACTGGAGATTTTCGCCTTTCGGGTGATGCATTTGCATCCTCCTGAAATGATATCGATGCAGGATAGCGCACTTATGTCGTAATGATCCTGGGTAAATTTCTGCAGTCAGTGAGTAAACCCATTGACGTCGAGAACATAATCAGGGGGCTTCTCGGTGAGGGGGCTCCATAACTCGGCCCCTGAGGAGAGACAGAGCGAGAGAGGAGAGAATGCGTCAGCTTTCCTGAGGCTAAATCCAGCCTTCTGACATGGTGAGACAACAGTCGAAACCCCGTCATCGTCTCACATCGTCATCCATCACAGTCCGACTGATCTGATGCTGTGTGACCATGATGATGAGAAGAAGTTGTTTTTGTTGCTTCGCAGCAGGGAGTTAAAGTGACTGCACTTATAATCCTGAGAATGTTTCTCTAAAGATACTACCTTACTGAATGAAACCTTTCATGTCCTCTGTATTTGTTTGGGGAGGTTTAATAAAAGCACTTTTCTGAAAAGTTATTCTACTCTAGTGTAGTTCTTTTTACAAACTGCCACACTCTGACACTTCCTATGCAATTGCATGTAAAATATTAAAAACGTGTGCTGGTGGTTGAGAAAAAAAAATATCTTGTGTAAATGCATGCAGCTTCAGTTCTAGCTTGTGTAAGTGCACAGTTGCATCTAACTTGTATAATTAACTCAACAAAGTCAGCAGAACTAACACCAATCTCAAATTTGACAATAGCTACATATTACCTCACAGAACCTGTCTACTTATTTTAAAGTGAATGGTTATTTAATAGTCTCTCAATTTACTTTCAAGTTGCTAAATGCCTCTCAACTCCAGAATTAGTTGGCTGTAACCCAATCGCTTCATGGCCCATGACTGACTCAGCTTTTACCATAAACCCATTGGTCACTGATGTGAAGTATCAAAACAAACCTCTTATTTCCTATTTTCCTGGAGCTTACTCAGCGAAGTCACAGTTATATTATTAGTCACGAGTAAAGTGTTGCTGTTCAAGTGTAGATGATTTGCTCTTCTCTAAGTGTGAATGAGTGTCTCATTGGCAATTATTAAGTGTTAGGGAACAAAGTTGAAGTGTGCAGTGATGATTTGCCCACTGAAGATGCCTCAATCACAGCTTTATTAATTACATACCCACGTAGCTGATGGAGTGAAACTACACAAGTCACTCAAACTCTAGGTACACCAACAACAACTTATGAAAGAAACCCAGTAATGGTTACTGTCATGTCCCTAAACATTGTGGCCAAACCCATTTCACTAAAAATCTATAAAACTGCCCACAGAAGTTTTCATTTCTTTACAAAAAAAAGTAGCCAAATATGAAAGAGAGGCTGAGGGGGTGATTACTGACTACGGGAAGATGCAGGTGAGGAACTACAGCCCCCTGTTGATCAAAAGGGCCACATTCGTGAGGGTGAGCAGCTTCAAATACTTGGGGTCCATCTCACAGAAGACCTCTCATGGACTACACACACAAACAGCTTGGCGACAAGAGTGCACCAGTGTCTCCACCATCTACGACGACTGGCCAGGTTCAGGATCACTCACAGGGTGCAGAAGGGTTGCTACACTGGAGCTGTGGAGAGTCTTCTCACCGGAAGCATCACCACCTGGTTCAGAGGCACCACGGCCAAGGACCGGAATGTACTGTCCAGAGTCGTAAGGGCAGCGGAGAAGACCATCAGGACTTCTCTCCCCTGTATCACATACATCTACAGCCAGCGATGCAAGACCAGGGCCAGGAGGATCGTAAAAGGCTTTCACCATCCCGGAAGCAGTCTCTTCACAGACACACACACACACAAACAGTTGCACTATGAACAAACAAAAACTCTTGCATTCTTGCACTATGAGACAATTTTTTGCACACTACACTCCTCTAAAAGCTGCTAAGCATTCCTCCAGCTGATAAACGTATTTTTACATATAACGTCTATATTTTGTCTACTTTTGTCTTATTATATTCTGTTTGATTATGTATCACTGTTACACTGTGGAACGAGGCACTAAGAAAAAAACATTTCACTACATTAATACATCACATGTATGTAATGTATGTGACAAATAAAGAACCTTGAGGAACCAACAATCTATACGTAGTTGCTGAGACTAAAACGGGTATTCCTTGCATAATGTATATACAAAATGTTGTATTTGTTCTGCTATTTTTACTGCTTGTATGGCCTACATAGATGGCGTCCAAAGAGCACAAATAGGGCATGGATGTTTAACTCATTTAACCCATACAGTTCAAATCATGCAAATGTACGTGTTGTCGTATGTACTACGGTGGTTTTTTGAAAAACAAATTTAAATGACCACATCTATGAGGATTCCACATAATCGCTATTTATTCGCTGCAAGTGTTCAAGTGCTTAGTGAGATTCCACTGAGATTACAGATTCCTCTAGAAAAAAAAAATAATTTTTGCTCCTTTACTGCAGTTCTTAGTCTCCTCAGTGCTTGTAAAATCTCACAAAAAGTTTCTTAAGCCACATCCTTTTTTATTTAAATATTTAGATGCTTATATATTGTATTGCTCACATTTATGAAGCTGTATATTATTGTACCTCAGAAAAATACATGGCTTTTCTTGACTAGCCATTTGTGAACTGAATAATTAAACAGCTCGCTAAATAATCTGCTCATCACCACACAGCATGGAACATCCATTGCTTGAAATGATGTATTTCTGCTTGACTAAACATAAACAGAAAATAAACTCAGCAATAGCCTTAATATTGAGTAGCGAATATGAGCATGCACGTTCATAAATGCCATCATATGAATAATTCGAAGGGCTCAGAGAGAGAGAAAGATGAGATAAGTGTGTGGGTTGGGTGTGGGTTCGTGTTCATGCTTTTGTATTTCTGCCACCCAGTGCATCATCACAGCTGTGAGTGATTGTTCACAAACTTCCTATGAAAAGTTCTCAACGTGTCTTAATCATAGTCTGGAGGTAATTCGACATCGCCTGGATCCAGAACACCACCGCTGGCTAATCAGCCCTTCTTCTGGATATGTTTCTTTCATATAGTAAACGGCCCACAAATACAAGTAAGTATAATAAATCCTGCGTTTACCTTATACCAATTAAAAGTAATACTTCAGACAAAAATGAAATGTATACAATGTCCCGGTTATCATGAATGTAGTCAATCAAACAAAACCTGTTTGGTGTCTGAGGTTTGCGTCTTTAGTTTTGTTGGAGCCACAAGGCTAATGTAGCTAAAACGTAAGAGAAGCATCGTGCAAGATGCATTACTAAATGAATTACACTCGTGCCAAGAGTTTGGTTCGTCTATACCATTTGTACACAATCTGTTTCATAAATAGACTAATTACTTCTTTTTTTTATTTTTTAAATCAAACCATATTATCATCTGATTACATAGTGTAAGAGATAACAGGAACTAACTTGACTCAAGGAATTAAATTGTAACCACTAGCAAATGTGGTATAAGAGGAATAAAACACTTCAGGGCAAGATGTTATCGGAAAATAATCAAGCTTCTCGCTGGGGTACATCACACATCCCCAGCGTTGATTATTTTTCTTATAATAGCGCACGCTGTCATGATTTATTCCTTACTAAAGACTTTAATAAGAACATTTGATACAATGCTATAAAGATACAGCCTGGAAATTAAATGTTTGCAGAGTCTTGTGTGCCATCCTGTGTTTGTCTGATGGCATATTATTAACATATTATTTTGGATAAGATAACTACGCAGCTACATTGTTGAAATAACACATATAGCATTAAATTAGCTCAATTAGCTAGTGTTTAAGTACAGCTGGACACAAATGGAGGATTTAGGGTGTTAATTCAATAACGTAAGACTTTTATACAAAATAAGGCCTAACAGGAGATTCAGAATTTGTAATCCTACATGTATTTTGATACCACTATCACTATCATCATCAGAGTTAGCATCTTAAATTGCTAAAGTGTTTGGTAGTGTGTTGTTAATTAGGCCAGGGTTTAGCTGACGGGATCACTTTTATCACTTCAGCTTCACTTCACTTTATCAAAAGAGATTAAAGAGGTCTGATGTTCGACATACATTCACAAGACATCATTCTAGCTATATCATTAGTGGACAACCGTTATTTTGTCAAACACTTTAGCATAATTAGCATGTCTACCTAGTAGGCTGTGTAGTTTATCAGGTTTATAATTCTGTAAACCCTAATCAACACACCTACTCTTAAATAAATAAATAATCCTATGAATATATCTGTAATGTATCCTAATCACACACACACACACACACACACACACACACATTATATTATATTACATTATATATTGAATTTGAAATTTAAACTCTAACGGTCACGCACGAGCCGGAGCGAGCGAGCGAGCGCGCGCGCGCACAACAGGTGCTAATTACACACTGTGGAGTTCGCGAGCAACAAGCTATTGAGATTGATTTATATCAAAACATGTCAAAATAATCTAATACTGATGTCGTGTGTGTGTGTGTGTGTGTGTGTGTGCGTGCGCGCTCGCTTTTAGCCCTCCCCTTGTGCCTTTTTTTTCTTTCTTTCTGTTTTTTTCTTCTTTCCTAACGCAAACCTCGACCAGCGACTGCGCGTATAAAAAGCGCACGTGAAGCAGCAGCCTGCACACATCAGCGATCAGCGCGCGCCCACTTCTGAGCTCGAGGACTCCGGCTTCAGTTAAAACTCAANCTCAAATCTACAGCTTCATCTCAACACCAGCAGTAAGTGTTATTCCACTTCTTCTCTTCTTTCAGTCAGTCGCGTGGCCTTTCCCTTTTTAATGCACGAACTAAATAGAGAAATATTTTTTTTAAAAAAGCAGATCATAATCATAGTATAAATTATTATATCAGTATAGGCAGAGTGCAACTACAAAACGTTTTGTTATGCAAAAACAAGATGTGCATTTGTTTCAGATGTGCTCGTGCACTGACAGTTGTAAAAGCACGAACTCATCTGTTATGCTCTAAATAAGATGACAGAAGGGGATTTAATTTTTATTATCATTATTATTATTAATATTATTATTATTGACACTGACCACTGTCAGATTCGTATCTTTCAAAGAAACTTAATGCATCCGAGTTGCACCATGTACCACCAGGTGTGTGTCCCTAACAAATATCTCATATTTTGACAGAAATGAAAAGAAAGTTTCTTTGTATTAAATGCATTTTAGTGGGCAGATTGTTGCTGTGGTCATTAAATTTCCAGTTGACTGACATGTCTGTAAAAGAAGTTAGTGTATTTCCAAAGCAATGAAATGTTATACAAAGTTATAAAGACAAATGCATGTAAACAATGATTCGGTGCAAAGAAAACAAATACAAGGTCGTTTAGGTTAACTGAAATGAGGTAATTAAAGAAGACAGTTATGTACAACTATGTCATCATTCTCAAAGCCTATGCTTAGTGAATTCTGCCAGAATAATCATTACCTCCTGTTTCTATTGTATTTTTTATTCCATATTACTGTAAATTGACAAAACATAAGTGTGCGTACGTGTGGAATGTCTGACAATAAGGGGGTTACATGAGGTACGCTGTTTGCAGGGACACTCTGTCCATGAATGCGTGCATGAAGAGGATAAATTCACTGTTGAATGCTGAAATCTGTTCCTTCTAATATAAAAGAAAAACTTGTGGCTTTGACATTGCAACACAAGTTGAGCCACTTTGACTCACACAGGGTATTGTGAGTGATAATGGTGAGTGCGTTCAGAACCACGGACAGCGACGATCCCGTCCCCAATCAGAGACTGCGCTAAAAGGACTTGGACCAAATCGCTTGTTTACAGATTAATGATGTGTAAAGGACCCAATGCTGTCAGTAAGGATTTGACATTTGGCAAAAGCATCACTCAGCCAAGTGTTTGGCTAAATACGTTATCATACCTGTTATACCAAATAGTTTCTCTATAGTAGTCAAAGGAGACAGTGTAGATCACCTTACAAAGTTTTTCCCATCACTGCTTGCACATTAGTGATCTAAAGTCAGAGTCATATAAAGACATATTTGCGACTGAAATTGATTTCTAACACTCACCTAAAACTCCTCAGGACTCTACAGACACACCTGTTAACACCTCACATTATTTAGATACAGGTCCATTTACAATTTCTTCTTCTTCTGATTAAAGGAATGACAAGTTTCTAAGTCTCATTTCGAAACATGAACATTAAAAGCCCATGAAATCAGAAACTCATCCAAAAGCTGCTGTATGTAGTGCATTAACATACAACAAGAGCTACAAGTTATAAACGCCTACGCTTACAGAATAACGTTGCGCTTACATGAACAAAACACGACAATAATGTTCTCTTAAAAGGTACTCATGATCAATTTATGTAGCTTAAATGTGTTTTAAAAGGTATGCTATATCATCCAGGTCTGCTATCTAAAGATACAGAATATGTACCTTTATAAAATGTTTCTGCGAGCGATAAGAGATAAAACATCCAGTCACATTAACTTCCCTCTCAGACATTGAAACTAATCAATAAAATGTCGTTTTATTTGCTTTTCTTTCAAAGGGGTATATATATAAAATGGAAGAAATGTCTCTAAAATATTGCGCTCTAATACACCTAGAGTGTGTAAAGGTTGTTGGGAGATTGCTGTGGATGGTGCCACATGGAAACCATTAAGATCTCTGTGAGTGGTCTCACTTTAGGATAGCCTAAAGATGGTATTTAATGAAAAAAAAAAAAAATCTATACCCAATATTCATTCATTATACAGCGGACACTTCATTTCACTTGGGTGCTATAGATTCAAAGCGAAAAAATCGAAGGAATTTGTTTTTCCATAATCGCGCTATCCACTGTCACCCAGAAGAGGTTTCTTCCTCATGTCTTCTCAGGGAGTTTTTCCTTGCTCATTAGGGATCTACATCTAAATCCATATCTGGATTTCTGTAAAGCTGCTATGTGACCGTGACTATTGTTATAATGCCATATAAATAAAATTGAATTGAATCTAACTGAATTAATTCATTCCTCCAGGATTTGTGTCAGTGTAGTTGTCTATACACAAACAGTAGGTGCTAATTCATTACTGTAGGTAATTGTGTTATTTTGCATACGTTTTGGATGTATAGGAGTATATAACAGTTAAAAGTTAGGAATGCGTTGCTCCCTTGAGGTTTACCTGTGGTTTGCAACCTTTTTCAAAGAAGTTTTCCAGGAAGCTTGTTAAGAATTGTGTAAAATTAGTAACAACAACAACAAAAACCTGATTTAGCTACCTGTCTAACTCGAGTTAAATTGTGCTGGTTTGGATGGAATCACAGCCCAAATATCATAACCCTTGTGTTGGGTTCAGATCAAAAGACTGAGATATGAGATCTCTGGAAGGAAAGATAGTTTGAGGTGTTATGGGATCAATCAATTTCCAATTAAAATTGTTAAACTTTTTCACTTTAATTAGACTAGGCATCATATGTTTGTTTGTAGAAACATGATATTCTAACTAGAATAAACAAAAGTTTTGGGAAGTTATATTATATAGTGAAGTGAAGTGACTTTGTGGCCAAGTGTGGTGACCCATACTCGGAATTTGTGCTCTGCATTTAACCCAT
>CM074957.1:2114766-2127237 GCA_037577455.1 Pangasius macronema
TGCAAGATGCTCAGTAACACTTACAGCTCATTTCCTTATAAACCTGCACACACTGCACCTGAGACACTGATTTATTTTAAAGTGAAAAGATCGTTCAATATTGGCATTGTTTCATTTATTACTGTTTACTGCTCTTTATAGTATTTTTTAATGTAGAAACATTTCATTATTTCATTATTATTGAAGGCATCTTTGCCCTAATATATATTTATTCACCTCAGCACACACACACACACAAACACACACACACACACACATACACACACACACACACACACACACACATACATATATATATAGACCAAGGCCATAAGGCAATGTATTGAGGCCACAAAAGAATATATAGTTAGGCCACAAGATAAGCGTCTTATGGCCATGAGTTAATGTATAAAGGTAACAAAATTATATACTGAAGTCAGAAGATAATGTAGTGAGGACACAAGATAATATAGGAGGCTATGAGATAATAGATTGCGGCCATGAGATGATGCATTGATGCCAGGAGATAATGTAGTGAGGACACGAGATAGCATGTTGAGGCCACAAGATAATGTAGAGAGGACACGAGATAATATACTGAGGCCAGAGGATAACACATTGAGGACACAAGATAATACATTGAGGCCACAAAGTAATAAATTGAGGCCACGAGATAACCCATTGAGGACCACAAGATAATAAATTGAGGCCACGAGATAACCCATTGAGGCCACAAGGTAATAAATTGAGGCCACAAGATAATAAATTGAGGCCACGAGATAACCCATTGAGAACCACAAGATAATAAATTGAGGCCACGAGATAACACATTGAGGCCACGAGATGACCCATTGAGGCCACAAGATAACACATTGAGGCCACGAGATAACATATTGAGGCCACAAGGTAATAAATTGAGGCCATGAGATAACATACTGAGGCTACAAGTTAAGCATCTTAATCCCACAAGTTAATATATTAAGGTCATGAGTTAAGTTTCTCGAGATCTATACTTTGCTATCTTGTGGTCATAACGTAATAATTTGTAGCCTTAGTTTACTTCATGCTTACTCTTTGGCCTCGAAATATTAACCTGTGTCTTCAATATATTCATTCAATAAGGTGATACCTGACTAAAGAAAAATAACCACCACATCACCTCAGCGGCTCTGAACTTCACCGCCTATCTCCCCCAAAATAATTTCCATAAATGTCTGCCCCAAACCGTTTGGTTGGTGTAGAGGACATCTATAAGCATGAACATCTTTAACCGTAGTATTATGGTGGCCACCATCTTGTACAACCTGAATCAAGCATTTTTTTTTCCTTTCCTTTAATTCCTAACGTATAACATTCCTTTAATACTTGTGCTCTTAATCGTTGTGCTCTTTCATTTGCAAGTGCAATATTTGTTGAATAACTTAAAAAGATAAAAATCTACAGGATGTTCAAGTCATCACATTTTTTTTGACCATTATTTACATCTTCTGCTCATTCTGAGAAAATATATTTACACATATTACAAATATGTACACTATTTCAATTTCCCAGGTAGAAAAATAGCAGCTTTTAATTCCCATGATTTGCTCATCGTTGTGTTGGAAGGAAGGACATTTTCAGCTTTCTGCTGCACAGTTACAGTTCTTCACTTCGCGCTGTTGTCTTACTCTGACATCGTTGGACAGGATGGAGTTACGCCGTCTGAGTGGGAAGAGAGGAACGGAGGGCTGACGGATTCGGTATACGAAGGAGGAGGATCACACGGGAATTCAGGCTTCACCAACTGCAAAGCACAGACATGTAGAAATGAGCTAGCAACTAGCAACAATGAAAATGAGCACAGACATGTAGAAATGAGCTAGCACCTAGCAACACTAGCTAGCAACAACGTGTCGGGAGGCTGCTCGTTTTCTATGTACGTGCGAGCCACGGAGCGACAGCGACAAAGCAACGATTTTATCAATCCTATGTAAATTAGGTGTGATACTGTACAGCGAAAAAAAAATCCAAACCATTGGCTCGGATGATTCCTTTGACCTGTCCTGTTGCGTACGTGGTCCGACGTTTCTTCATTCCCAAATATAGTGTCACACCGATCACACGTCATAAAAGAATCCGTTGGTCATGAGTTAAGAATCTTATTTGGTGGCCATTTTACTTTAGTGCAACTAAAGACTACCAAAGCCGGCCAGTACCAGAGTTCTCGCTGCTATGACACTCGTCTAAAAGTCAAACAGTTTGGCAAACAACTCTAAATCCAAAAGTGGTGTTAGCTAAAGGTAAACAAAACATGCTAATGGACAGAAAAAATATCCTTATTACGCAAAGCTCGTTTTGAAGAATGTTTGCGTTTCTCTGTGACTGATAACGTAAGCAAAGCGTCATTTTCTTTAATCGTATAATCTGACACGGAGAACACGTTATTCTTCAGGATTTACTGCAGTATGCTAACATCAGCTACTCATTTTAATACACACAGAAACTACAGTTTACGTCCTTATCGCTCACTCAGCCTCTTTTCATCACATACTCTTAAGACGTCTTCACACCTGCTGCCGAATTAGAATGAGAGCAAAAAGATGAGGGTGAAGTCCATTTAAATACTAATGATCAGCAGAGGTTTGTGTTATTTCTTGGTCTCGGGTCTTGGTGGTGCAATGTCTTCTTCTTCTTCTTCTTCTTCTTCTTCTTCTTCTTCTTCTTCTTCTTCTTCTTCTTTGGGCTTTTCCCTTCAGGNTCCCTATCTTCTGCATCCTCAACACTTGCACCCACTAGCTTCATCTCCTCATTTATTACCTCCATATACCTCCTTCTTGGTGGTGCAACGTACCTCATCGTAAGCTGGAGGGAGGGTGTATTCCTCTGCCAGGCTGTAGCACGGTGGTCTGTGTTGTTGGTCATCAGACGGTGAATAGGGGATGATGTAGACGGACCGTGCGGATTCCTGAGCACGTGCTGAAGCTCGCGCCAGCTGTCTCTCTTCCTGCCTCCTCCGCCGATGCTGCAGGAAACATCTACACAAACCTGTGCAGAACACAATCACAGCGAATGTCGGGATGAAGATTCTGCAGGGAAGGAGGAGAGGAACATTTTAATGAAAAAATTAAATGTACTCAGAAATGTATGAAGTTTGCTTCTTCTTTATGAAATGAAATGTACATGTAGATGTCTGGATACACATAAATATCTGAAAGTTTGCTTCTTTAGTTTTGTAATGCAGCTACAAGGATAATGTCGCTAACAAGTCATGGCAGTAATGAAAACGCTAACTGCTGATCGATTATAATTGAGTTAAAGAGAACATTAGGTACATGTAGTTTTTGTTTTAACCTTTGTGTTGTGTTCCATAAAACCAGACGTTTCTTTTAAAATCCACTATATTTGCTGTTGATTATAACGATGATCCATACTGGAAACTGAGCCCCAGAAGCCTTGCCATGTTCTGAGAGTGAAAGTGTGAGATAAAGGGAATGGGACGCCTCTACAAAATCACCTGTTTGTTTCACAGACATTTTTATGCTCTGAAATCAAATCCACTTAGTATTGTTCTATTACCGCATCACTGTGATTTTTAATAAGAGAAGATGAAAAGACACTTACTGGAAAACGCGAAAGATTGTTGGAACCGAATCCATCTTATAGAAGATACAGCCAAAGTCTTTCAGTGGATCTGCTGAAGAATTTCAAATTGTTCAGTGTTTTATAGATGTTGATACCACAACACAGTCTGGTTGTTCACAAGGTTCCTGGTTTCAGTTCTTAAATATTGAGGCTGACACCTTGTATACAACTGCAGTGCACTCAAATGGATTACAAACTGCATTCAGGCTGAAATCTAGACTTTTTAAATCTCAATATTTCTGAGCACAAAATGCTTCACTGATATTCATTTACACCATAAAAGTTCATCTGTCCTGCATTATTTACCCAGTTAAAGATGGTGGCATGATGGAAAGGCTTCAGTCTACGTTCATCTTCTTCAGTCAGAGCTAAACTTTCCGAATCTCAACTGAATATTGTGTGTTAAGTCACAATCAGGTGAGTAGCATTGACTCTTATTTTTTCTGTTTCAACGCCTCCAGGCTGAGCTATCTGCCTGGAAATAATGACTGAGGAAACAACCGGGGTGAGAATGAGTGGCCTGTCATTAGCTCATAAACGCAGACCAAGTGAACCTCTCACATGACAACATTTATTGTGAAACTTTATTGCTATTCCAAGCAGTACCAGCCATTAAGCTGCCTTTAACCCGCTGTCTTAAAAGTCATGGAAGTCAAAAGTAATGAATTTAACCTCGCGATATTCAATTAAAAATGTACTTTGAGTCTCATGAGACTCCATTTTACTCCAAACTTCCTGTTCAAGGACATTTTATAGTTATTAAATGCAAGATCACATCTGAGGGACTAAGATAAAAAAAAATTCAAAAAAATTTAAATCTTGCTAACAGGTAATGTTGATAAGTCGGTGTTACATATTAAAGAAAAAATCTAAGAAAGAAACCTACAATCCAAAGATGATCATGTGATCAAACATTTGCTAGAACACGTTTGAACAAGCTTCAAAATACAATTTTAAAAGTGTATCTAATATTCAGAAATATCTTATTTCTAGGACTTTCCAACCCAAAAACCGTAAACTGTGCGCAGAATGGACTTCCCGGCGTCCATTAGTCTGCTAATCTATTAGTCTACTAGAGCAGACCGGGTCATGAGTCACGTCGAGTGAGTCTTATCATAAAAAAGGGCACTCTTGGCTACACACACACACCTTAGTGTTTATTACCACGTTGTGCTGGTTAAAGTCACAGTGCCTGCACTTGTGATGTCTTCAAAATAAAGACTGTAAGGCAGGTTAGGCATGTTCCTGACCACCCAAGCACAGACGTTACTAAAACACACTCTTTATCAGGGGTTGGAACATGGCCGTTTGTTTGTTTTCTGTCCACTAGTCGCAGTCATAACATGAAAATGAGCACCTTGTCCTTCACACTCATACACTGTGATCTTTAAAGGTGCGATGTGTCATTTTTCACGCGCTCTGCCGCGTGTAAGGTGAACTGCATTTCCAGTAAAACACTGAAAATCCTTTCCTTTCCCCAAACACACCTCAGCAATTTTGTACAAACCACAAACACCTCAAGAAGTGCCGTTTGTTGTTGTCGTTCTGGTTCCAAGCCGACGAGGACAATCCCCAGTAGCCAGACGTACAGACTAAAATGCGTCCTTAGGTGGAGGACTGTGCTGGGAGGTCAGGGTCTATCTGGGCTTGGGAGCAGCTTGGGACTGTCGTGTGCTGGGGTTGGTTTCCTGGCCAGGAATCGAACCCGGACCATGGCAGTGAGAGCGTCCTGGCCTAACCACTAGTCGTCCAGGGGCAGGTACCATTTAAGGAATAAAAATAAATAATGCTGATGTAAACGTTTTATACACTTTGTATTATGCGCATCAGAGATTTTTGGTGTCACTTAAGCTCAAGGTACATATCTGACATTTTATTTATTATGTACACACATTTTATTTATGAAGATGACTGATCTTGTTTACACATCATCCACCATTTTAAAGGGTAAACACACCATAGCAATGCATTCTGGGAAAGTCATGGTCCCGTGTGAGGTTGATCCATCATGTAACCAACTTCAATTGATCTGAAGTAATGAAACGATTAATAAAGTCGAAACAGAGAAGGGAACGCAGACGTGATTGATTCAGGTTCATCCAGCGATTAATTGGTGTTAATAAATACTTAAATTATTACAGTATTAATTTAAAAAAATAATGAGGATACTGAAAACCATAGGCGGTAATCAGTGCATTTATAATTTGATAAAATCAGTTTGTATCACACACGCAATAATCAAACATATATTTTGCATTGAGTGCCACATCGACCTTTTGCTATAAAAAACAAAAATCTTCATACTGATGTTTTGCCATAAACTGTGTTTCAGTCAGCGCTCATTTAGCTCATGGTCTCTACGTAGTTTCCAGGGAAGAACCCCTCCTCTCCGTTCAGGACGCCCTCACACCAGCCGTTATCATTCCTCTTGGTCAGGTAGATCACGTCTCCTTCCTGAAAGCTCAAGTCCCCCTGTTTGCCCGCTTCATAGCTGTAGAGAGCCATCACTTGGTGGAAAAAAGAAATCGCAATGAGCTTCTCCAAAAAACCTGTGGAGCTCTGAACTCTGACATATTCTTTGACATATTCAGAGTGCTATTATACCTTTCTCCAAGTATTGCGCAGGAGCGGAAGTGTCGTAGTCCACAGGTGGAGGTAAAGGAGGAACTTCATCAAAACCATCCGTGCAGTCCATGGGTGGAGGCGGAGGAGGAGCCGGAATCTCCAGGTCTAAAATGATGAATAGAAAGATACATAAATTCAATCTGTTGAAGTGATCTGCAATATTTGTGTTATATGATTCATACTCTACATGGCCAAAGGTTTGTGCACACCTGACCATAACCACCATATGTGCTTGCTGAACATCTCATTCCAGATTTATTCCCCCCTTTGCTGTTATAATGAGCTCCACTCTTCTGGGAAGGCTTTCCAGATTTAGATGTTGGAGCGAGGCTGTGGGGATTTGTGTTCATTCATCTACAAGAGCATTAGTGAGATCAGGCGCTGATGTTAGTGAGGAGGTCTGGGGTGCAGTCGGTGTTCCAGTTCATCCCNGTTCATCCCAAAGGTGTTGAGGGTTGAGGTCAGGGCTCTGTGCAGGACACTCGAGTTCTTCCACTCCAACCTTCACATACCATATCTTCATGGAGCTCGCTTTGTGCACAGGGGCATCGTCATGCTGGAACAGGTTTGAGCCCCTTAGTTCCAGTGAAGGGAAATTGTAATGCTACAGCATACAAAGACATTGTGTTCTTCCAACTTTGTGGTAACAGTTTGAGGAGGAGCCACATATGGGTGTGATGGTCAGGGGTGCACATACTTAGGAATGAACAACTCTAACGCATCAGACATGATCACATATCATATCAGAATGGACTTGCGAAAATATTAAAGTGACAATATGTGAGTGCAATGGACACCATGTTTGCTAAGCTAAGCTAAGCTTAGGTCATCTAGTCTACAACTTACTCTATTCTCCTCAGGTCTATAACCTGCTACACTTCCAGCGATCTTAACTACATCAAAGCTAAGTTTTCTTCTGCCTAAGCTGAGGCTTCTTCTGCACACACTGAGGCTTCTTTTTGCCCATGCTGGGGATTGTTCCACCTAAGCTGAGGCTTTTTCTACCCATATTGAGGATTCTTCTGCCCATGCTAGGATTTCCTCTACCCAAGCTGGGGCTTCTTTTCTCCAAGCTGGGGCTTCAAGCCAAGCATTTTTCTCTTCAACCTGGGGCTTCTGCCCATTCCGGGGCTTGCTCTACCCAATCTAGGGCTTCTTCAATATGAAACACGGCTTCTTGTGACCAAGCTGCGGCTTATTTTACCTGTTTTGGGGCTTCTTCTCCACATGCACAGACTTCTTATGCCCAAGGCTGGGTCCTCTTTTGCCCAAACTGGGGCTTCTTCTTGTCCATGCTGGGGCTTCAAGCTGGGTCTTCTCCTGCCCTGACTGATGCTTCTTTTGTCCTAGCTGAGGCCTCAAGCTGAGCTTTTTTTCTGCTCAAACTGTGGCATTTTCCACCTAAACTAAGGCTCTGTCTAAGCCTAGCTGAAAACTAGGAAGCATGTTGCAAACAGTACTGAGACAGAGGTGAGGATCACAGAGAGCGAGATAGAGGAAGAGAGAGAGAGAGACAGAGAGAGAGAGGGAGCAGGCACTCAGACTTACCCAGGTGCTGCAGCCGAGCGGGAATCCGGCACAGAGAGCTCAAAGTGGGCGGAGCCAGAGGAGGTGGGTATGGAGGGGGCGGGGGGATAATGACTGACAGGCGAGCGCAGAGAAACAGGCCAGGCGTGTTCAGCATTTTATTTATGACAGAACGTTTAAAAATCAGTTTGAAACAACATTACAACTGACTGTTTCTCTCTCACTTCACTTCACTTCACTTTCTTTCTTTATTTTCTCCTCCTTTAAATTCTGTCTTTCTTTCGTCCTTCCTTCCTTATGCTCTCTTTCGTTTTATCTTCTGCTAACCTTCTATCTTTCAAACTTTATTAGTCATCAGTTTCTTTCTTTTTCTTTCTTTCTTTCTTCCTCCACCCGTTTTCCTCTTTTCTTCCTTTTACTCTCCCTTGCTGCCTTTCTCTCTTTCCTCTCTTTAATTTGAAATCTTTTAAAAAAATCAATTCATACAGATTTAACCCCTTCATCTCCCTACAGGTGCAGGATTTCCTTCAGTGGCTGCAGAAAACCAATTGAGGAACTTGTGTTAGTGGTTGATAACTTTTTTTTTTGTGTGTGTGTGTGTGTGTAAAAGAAGAAGCATGGTGGTGTTAGTGCAGCTCAAACACCAGCTCCACTGCGACGTTATACACACTCTGTTGCGCTGAAGAGCACAGAGCTAGCTGTAAAGCCTCAACGCTGAATCTGACCCAGGGCTCTTAGTGTACTTGTCTCTGCTGTGTTGTGTTAGCCAACTGAAGGGTTTAATGCTGCGTTCCATGGTGACTCAGCCTCTTACGTGATTGGCTGTTGGGCAGGAAGAGCGAGCGTATGTGCAGCGGACGGGGGGCGGAGCCTGAGCGGAGCCGTAGAGAGAGAGAGCGGGTGCTGGGAGGGCGACGCCCCCGAGAACGGCGAGAGCGACGAGCTGAACAGAGAAAGATGTCAGCTTACAGACACACACACACACACACACACACACACACACACACAGCTGGAATGAAACAATCATTAAACTGAACTCAAGCAGACTGATTAGAGGAGGCTGATTGGAAATAAGCACATACATTGTTGCAATACACAGAATACACACAAGCACACCGCAAAGGCTCACACACTCATCACACCGCCGTGTGTTCACAGTCAGAGGGTTGGTGTTTCTGGATTTGAGCAGGTGTTCCGTACCTTCGCCGTTCTCCATGGAGTTTGGAGGAGGAGGAGGAGGAGGAGGAGGAGGAGTGGGAAGATGGAGTCCATCAGTGACTGGAGGAGGAAGGCCGTTCTCTTCAGGCACTGTGCAACCAAACATCATTTTAAACACTCATTCAACACCATCTTAAACACTATTTCATCATCTGAACACCATCTTAAACACTGTTTCATCATCTGAACACCATCTTAAACACTATTTCATCATCTGAACACCATCTTAAACACTATTTCAGCATCTGAACACCATCTTAAACACTATTTCAGCATCTAACCATCGTCTTAAACACAATTGCAACTTCTAAAGATCATCTTAAACATTATTTCATCATCTCAAGACCATTTGATCAGCACCAGAAGACGCCCTTATCACATATTCAACACCTAAACATCATCTTAAATGCAATTTCAGCTCCTAAAGATCATCCTAAACACTCCTTCAGGACCAAAAGACCCCTTAAGCCTCATTCAACCCCTAAACATCATCTTAAACAGCATCTAAATATTGTCTTAAACACTATTTTACTATATAAAGCTTGCCGAGAATGTGCGACATTTAATTCCCTCCACCTGTTATCATGTGATAGCTGCTTTAGCGTAGGCTGACACTCACCTGTCTCCAGCGGAGGAGCGGGTTCTAGCTCATGGTTCTCCTCCATAGGATTCACAGGTGGCGGAGGGAGGAAGTCACACATGTCAGGGGGAGGAGCAGGGGGTGGAGCTACAACAATCTCAGACCCTGCCCCTTCTTCTCCGTCCATCGGTGGGGGCGGGGGCGGAGGCGTGTCCTCCAGCAGTGTGCTGATGATGTCAGCCTCAGGGGTCATAGGCCAGCTGGGCACGACCGGAGGAGGAACGGCTTTACCGAAACTGGAGCTGCACGAAGATTAGACAAAATGGCTGACATTAGTGATGAGCAGACCGATGCGTTGGAACAAATGTTTCTTACAATGTGATGATGTAAAAACAGTTCTCAGTAGAGTTTAATACTCTTACGTCATGGATTTGTCACTGAGAGAGGTTACAGATGCTCCACGAGACAAAGTGGGAGCCACAGGACACTCGGCAGGACGGTTCCTACTGCAAAAATACACACACACACACACACACACGTTACAATTTTGATTTCTAAAAGCTTCTCTTTACCTAAACTCCATCCACTCACCAAGTTTTAAACAAATCGAGGCTTTGTGTTTGTTTTGCTTACTCATATGTTTCAGCCAGTGTAGCCGTCGCTATGTGGGCGTGGCCCGTCCGGATAAGTTCAGATGAGAAATTACGGTAGACAAAATGTACAGCCGAAAACTCACTATATGATTTATACCCAGCCCCTTCGTTTAAAATGTATTTAAGATTTATTTACATGTGCTCAGCTTCATTCGACTTTGTTGGCAGATTAGCAAAGATGCTAACTGTATTAGCGACGTAACTCACCAGAGGCACCAACGATCCCTGGTGCTTCCTTTCAAGCTTTATTTTTCTTCGTAACGTCTCTATATACGTCGCATAAGAGGTTGTATATAATAGGAAAAGTTAAAACCATGTTTTTTTTATTTTTGTGCAGCAAACAGGAAATGAGAAGTAGTTACAGACCATAGGATTGGTCAGAGAAATCCAAGCATTTGGGTTCATTGCTTTACAGTATACGGGATTTGTACATGAAAATAAACAACCACCTGTTGCTCTGTCACTTGATGGCGTAAACACAGGGTTAAAACTGTGATAAAATCTTTGTCTTGATATAAGAAAATAACCATTTTTCCGTATAAACTGTTACAGAACATAATGCCATCGTATGAAAAGGCATTTCCCTAACCATTGGACAATATGTGAAAGAGAAGGTGGTGTTTCTGTGTTATCCTGATGCACTTATTACTAATCCACTGCAAACAATATTCTAGCAGTGCAAACTCTCACACTGCTGCTTTAGCCGTGTATATAAAAAGACACTTCTCTGTCTCTCACGCTGACAACAACTGAAAGCGAACAATGAACCTGTGACTAAAGGTTTCATTAAGCGGTGGCGTGCAGAGGAAGTGAATTAGAGACACGGCTCTATACACTTCCTCAAGAGCCGCTCTCACTGCACAGGAAGGGGAACTGATGAAAGCGGTGCAGGCTCAGCAGTGCAGTGTAAGCACACACACACACACACACACACACACACACACACACACAGATTAATGTACGCTGTTTTAAAAAGCATCATCATGTGCAACTACATGAGAGACGTCTGATTGTCTTGCAATAAGAAAAGGGAAGATTATACCATAACCATCCTTATATATAACACGTACTGGATTGGACAGAAGATGTTGATTATTTTTCTGTAACAGCAGCTCTGAGAGTAGTTATCGTTTCTATAGTAACGTTATCGTTTCTATAGTAACAGCTCGTTCACAGGGACTTCACGTTTTCTGTAAGGAGACGTTTATTTAACATTTAGGGAAGGAGTCTCCAGTGTCAGCGCTTTGTAACAGTCAGAGGTTAAGCTGTAACTTTACATTCTACGACATCTTCAGGACAGAGAAAGTTACGCGTTGTGGTTTATAAGTGAGAGAAAAACGAGAGGCTGGCGAGGGAACAACTGCTCATAGCTGCTACAACGTAAGTGAAAACAGGAACTAAACTGTCTCATGGACATTCCACAACATTAAATGTAACTATAAATGGATAAAAGCTATGACCTTATAATTCCAGATGCAGAGAAACACTTTAGACTAGTTATGGAAAATATTATGAACATAGGTAGAGGTCAAAAAGTTATTTTTATATTTATTACAGTAGTCATTTGTATGAACAAAAGAAATCACGTAAGAAACTGACCATGTCTGAAAACTTATTGGAAGTGTTATATAGATAAAGGTGGTGTGTCACGTACCTGAGTGTGCCGCCATGTTTACGGTTTATGGTCGCTTTTCTTTCCTGTGGCTTTGAGTCCTGTGAGGAAACACAGATCATGAGAACTGGCTTCAGTTTGTTACAAAGGAAACGTGACGATATAACACCAAAAGCCAAGGCTGGATTAATATCGGCCTGAGACGCTGGATCGGGGGATCAATTAAGTTGATGGATTTTCTAATCCAGTACACCGTGTCTCTCACCGATGATAACGAGATTCTCACAGAATGTGTTTTCACCACATCCCACTCCAATCTCTCTTCAACACACAACCTAAACTAATCAAGACCATAAATCTGTGCTCATAAATGATTTTAATACAGACTTAAACATAATATTTTATATAGGAATGTTTTTAACTTTACACCCGTCCTCTTAACTCTTATTCTGACCCTACTCTGAGCTCATATTCACAGCTGCTGTTTCATTTAGGTGCTTAGAAACAAGTGTGTGTGTGTGTGTGTGTGTGTGTGTGTGTGTGTGTGTGTGTGTGTGCGTGTGAGAGAGGGTGTGTGTTTGTCTTCGTGGACATGTGCATTTCTTTCATTTGTGCCATTTATATTTGCAGAAGTGTGAGTGTGAACACATCACATT
>CM074957.1:2144025-2154742 GCA_037577455.1 Pangasius macronema
CCTCTTCCTCAGTGACACTGTCTCTAAACCATACAGCATGGCCGCTCTCACCACTGTCTCCTACACCTTCCCCTTGAGAGAAGGGCTGTTTATAGCTGAGAATAGGATCTAACTTGTCCTCCACAACATTACACGTTAATAGTATCATGTGCCGTTCATTAATTAAAAAGATTTTTGTTAGAGTTTTTGGTATAAGAGGAATAAAACACATTACATTAATATCAGTGGGACACAAACAGCAGCCCAGTCATGGAATCAGCCCAAACACTCTGGATCTAAATCCAGGATACTGCTGAACCGTCTACCTCTTTTAGGACTTTCCATTTCCTCTCCCTCAGCAGTAATGTTCTCCTGTCTTTCCCTCTCTCCTCTGGTTATTGTGTGTAACACTGGAGATAATGGCGTCTAAAGCAGCTCGTCAGCGTTTGAGCTCTGTATTCCAGCAGCACCGAAGCAGCTCGGTGATAACGGTTTCGTTCAAGGACACAGCAGCTGAAAGATGGACGTGATGAAAGCAGCATCGCTTCTGAACTGGATTAAAATCTGCACGCGTCCGAGGATTCAAATGGATCTCGTGTGAAAGGAAGTGCAAAGCGGCCGTTTCGGACGACTCGGCCACAGCGGAGTGTTGAGGACGGCTCTGGTGTGTTTTGTGTGGGAATGTCGATGAAAATAAAAATGGGCACTTTAAACTTTTTTTTCTTACAGATTAACACTTCATCAGACATCAGTTTTAGATTAAAGTTAAGGTCACTCCACTCACTGTTTAGGGAATACAAATCATTATCTTCTGATAGCTTTGACCCATTTAGTTCAGTTCAAATGACTCAACTTCCACAGTGATTCATGTTTTTTTAAATTCTTTACACAATTTAAATACCAGAAATATAATCTGAAGTGATTTGAAGGCTATTAAAAAAAGCTTGAATGGCCAAATATTGATCATAACAGTTTCATTTCTTATAAAATACCACAACCTGTGTGCTGATCAGGTCACTCTTATAAAATGTGGCTAATATAAGTTTGGGGTTTTTTTTTGTCATCTTTATGATGGTTTTATCTTCATCACGTCACTTTGAGCCAGGAGCTCACAAACCTTTCAGACAAACGACACCAAACGGATATTGTGAATTTGAACACTGCATTTTTTTGTCCCAGATTTATATCTGTAAATCCATAAAGACGTTTTTAGTATATTTTCACGCTCACTTTCTTGACTCAGCTCCACCAAGTCAGTCACTCCACAGGGTTTTGTCCTATGCTAAATAAAAACAATCAAAAATAGCATGTGTACTCTAAAGGGGAATTAGGTTAGATTTCTCTAAATCTGTCCAGCTGAGGTCTGTATTGGTTAAGCTGCTGGAGCTAGTAAGATTTGAATGATTTTTTTTTTTACTCTTTGAGCCCATCCACCTTTTCCCCATCCATGAACACATCACTTTCAAGCGCACTGTTCATCACTAATGATTTATGAGAATGGCCACAAGTGCAGTCGCTCTCCGTTTTCCTTCACAAGCTCCTACGAGCGCTAAGCTGCAGTATTAGCATGTTAGCAGGCTGCTGAGTGAAGGGGTGTGAGGGAGAGTCTAGAAAATGACTGACAGGATAGTCATGTAAACACAACCGTGCTTTCTGAGAACAGGGGTTCTCTCCACCGCGTAATACTTTTCTCCCGAGGTCACAGCTTTAACCATCATTTATCACCATGTTCGACATATTTTAAAAAATAAAATCGACTATAGCACCTTTAAACATGGCTTATTCGAATATGACAAGTAACACTAACATAACAGTAGCACAAAATGTTCAAAATCTTGTTTAGAGTGATATTCGTAATGTTAATTTGTAAAACGAATAAATAAATAAAAAGAGGAGATTGTGACAGCGTTTGTAAATCAGGAAACCTCAGCTTTAAAAGCAGGTAAGTGTATAATCTGAACTCTGATCTTTAGCAGATCATCACACTGAGACACAGACAGACACATTAATGGACTTTCAAAGTTTTATTGAAAATAAATCAAGCCGAGCGAGCTCAGGCGATGCTCCCGGCGTTCGAAGCGATCCTGGGCCACAGATCTGCGCACTCCTTGGCTACAGGTCCCGTGATGGCTGAACCTAAAAAAAAAACAAAACAGGACGGCAAGATGTCAAAGCCAGCCGCAATCTCTTACACTCTAAAGCCATAGATTATAATCAAGCTTTCAGGTTAAGTGTTTTTGTTCCATCACGGATTGAGATGAAACAGTACGGCATGATAAACTGCCATCTCACCCAAGAGCGATGGGCTTTGCTATTTCCTTCCACGACAACTCGCTCAGCCACTGCGCAGACGGAGCAAGTGCTTTAAGAAGGACGCCTGCGTGTTTCACGATGGACTCACCTTTCATTTCCCCTTTGTTATTCACTATGACCCCCGCGTTGTCTTCGAAGTACAGGAACACGCCGTCTTTTCGCCGGTACGACTTCCGCTGTCGTATCACCACCGCCGGATGCACTGCAACGCAGAAGGGACACGAGTGAACACCAAGCATCACGTCTACGTCACAACGCCCGCATTTCAGCCTCGAAACGAAATTCCAGTAGAATACTTTAAGCATCGTTTGCACAAGACGTGTCAATCATTAAATCAGAGGTGATAGAGTACAACACAAATATCTCACACTATAAATGAGCGTTTGATTTTAGAGGAAAGTGTTTATTCACTAGGAATCCATTCGTTTTATTTCTTTATTACAGTAATCGATGGAATCTGTAAAAACTAACACACTGATGAAGCTTAAGTTTGAAACCCTAATAAAGATCAGTTAAGTTAAAAAGGTACATCAGTGACAAGCCTGTTAGCAGGAAACTGAATCCAAAGCCAAACTAAAACTGCAGATCTGCTTATTTATTACTGCAATGACACGTCACCGAAATGATTTAAACCTGACAATCTAAAAATAAATATATAAACCTTCAATTGCATGAACATTACAAGCACCGCTTGGACTTGACTAGTGCTACATTATAATCAAAATCGTGATAAATTACTTCACAGCGCACTTTTCGAAAAAATATCACTGGTATGAGGATTATTTTTTTAAACAATTACAAACTATAATCCTCCACGATCAGTGTGATAAAAGCGAAACGTCTGCGAGTCCTGTCCAAGTGCAGTGAGTGTAGAGCGAGTAGCTCCAGTCACGTCACACGCTGAGGACTCAATGCTCAGTGCGTTAGTAGATGATCAATACCGACATGTTGAGTGAGTTTGCAGCAAACGTAGTTGTAGATACACTAATATACAATGTGGCTAGCGCACACACACACACACACAAACACAAAGAAATTTAAAATGGTATTCCGCACAATAACCTTTTCTACAACAGAGTTGAAAAGCTTTGCCCTGAGCTCACACCAGCAGCGTCACAAAGGTTTTATTCGTGTGTGAGACGAGAGCCTGCAAATCAACGGCAGGCCAAGTGACCGTTAAGGCTTTGGTGCAGAAACGATAAGTCACTGAGGCGTAAAGCATGCGCTGTGCAGAGGCGGCGCTCGCCGTGCTGTGCGCTCGGCCGCCGGGAGAACTCTGCACAAACGCGATTCGCGACCTAGCTAACGACTGGACGCTAAAAATAAGACGTGCCCGAGCCGATCCATTCCAAGATGGCTGACCTCGAAGAATGAAACCGCAGGGAGTACGGTGGGTTCGACTGCGTTGCAGACGTCTTCGCGTTAAGCGTGCTCGTTAGCTGGGGTGAAGTGGGCGGGGCTAGTGACAAAGCTGAACACAGTTTAGCTTTATGCAAATGAGAAACTGATCTGGCGATTGGGTGGGAAATAATGACGAAAATATTGCATCACGATGCTGAGGTATATGAATCAAAATAGAGCTGGGTTTAAAAAATTTAAAAAAACTTGTTACTGTATTTCCTTCTATATTCTATATGAAATTTAAACATATTTAACACTGAAAAGAACAAAATGTTCTAAAAAAATTTGGAAAAAATTAAACTTGCTATTCTAAAGGTGCATTAGTTAAGAATAGTAAACTTTTTCCACCTAAGATTAGATCCAATGGTTAAGATCTCTAATGGTTGTGTAGGTGGATTAGATATTTGAATGGTTTATTTATTTTTAAACTCCTTGAGCCCATCCCTCATTCCCAACCTTTAAAGATCAGGTTCAATATTTTAACATCTAATCACCTTGAAATTATTAAACATAACGTAGTATTAAGATCACAGTATGATATTTCAGTAAAGCAATTTTGTTGTTTGGTGGTTGCGGTAGAGTTTCTTCCCAGAGAATGTGACATTTTCCATGTTTTCTGGTTCCACACATTTGTTCCTGAGCTGTTTGATGAAATTTGCTCTGCTGCAATTTGGCAACCGACAGTAAACTAAAGCTAGAACACGGCCACGAGTGCGAGCGCTTCCTTAATAATCTGTAAGATGTGTAAGAAACCCCGGTGAGACGTACCCTTCTTCCTGAGCTCTGGCTTGCCTTTCTTCACGGTGGCCATGACCATGTCACCCACACCTGCGGCAGGAAGCCTGTTCAGACGGCCCTTGATGCCTTTGACGGAGATGATGTACAGGTTCTTGGCACCTGACGAGGAAAGAAAACAGACACGGATCCGTCACTGGGGTTAAAGACCAGAATCGTGAGGAGACTGGACATGTACAAGAAGGAAGTGAACATGTTCCATCACGGATTGAGATTGTACAGTACACAATGCATCGCTGCCATCTCACCCAAGAGCAATGGGCTTCACTCTTTCCTTCCACGACAACTCACTCAGCCACTGAGCAGACGGAGCAAGTGCTTTAAGAAGGAGTTTAGACGATTCCAGGACACAGGAATCATTTAAACAGTGCGATGTGTCCTTAAGGAATTGAACGAAAAGTTGACCTGTGACTCTGATCCTAAATTCTTCAACTCTAATAAACAATTACAGAAGAGAGAGAAAGAAAATAAAAACTGTACAGTAATTATAATCTCCATATTCATACTATAACGTGTTAAAACGTCAATAATGATCCTGTGACATTCACGATTAAAGACGAACATGAGCTTCGTATGCTCTAACCCATCAACACACCCACAGAGTTTTTAAAGATTGCACCAGATAGTCACAAAACGTGCACAAGTTCCCACCCCTGGTCCTGGAGGAGCCCAGGTTCCCCACCCCTGGTCCTGGAGGAGCCCAGGTTCCCCACCCCTGGTCCTGGAGGAGCCCATCCTTCCCAGCCTGGTCCTGCAGAACCACAGGTTCCTACCCCTAGTCATACAGAACTACAGATTACCCACCCCTAGTCCTGGAAACCCTCAGATACCCCAATCCTGGTCCCAGAGAACCCCAGGGTCCTGCAGAACCCCAAATTTCCCACCCTGGTACTGCAGAGCAACAAGTTCCTACCCCTATTCCTAGAGAACTCCAGATAACCCACCCCTAGTCCTGCACATTTTAGCGATTTCCTGCTCCAACACACCCACATCAGCTCAGGACACATGTGAACTAACTGATGAGTTAAATCTTGTGTGTTAGGCACAAGAAAACACTAAAACGTGCAGGACCTCTATTACAGCCTTGAGGTGCATCACACCACCATAATACAGAAGTAAAGGGTAGGATGACTAGCTCCTTCACCCATCACCATCATCGCTACTAAAAAGGAAACGACTGCAAAAGTGAATGAATGTTTTGACCGTAAGAAAAAGATCATTAATTTCCCCTCCAGTGAGAAGTGGGGCTGCGTTACCTGTGTTGTCGGCGCAGTTGATGACCGCTCCCACCGGGAGACCCAGCGAGATGCGGAACTTGGCTCCAGAAGAACCACCACGTCCTGAAAGAGACAAACACCTTCATGCATGAGTCGCAAATAATTCTGGCTAAAATGATCCCATCAGAGTCAGCCCACAAAGCAAGAGGACCATAAGGAAAACACCACACACACACCTAATAACACACACCTAATAACACAGTGTGTGTGCACATCTGCCTGTCATGAACTATTACACCACTGGACGATCATTACGGTACACATTTATCCTAAACAAGCTCACTGACTCTCCTCCTAGCTGACATGAGCCTCTTTATAACCACTACACGCTATTTTAGTCAGAAAAAAATATATTAAACAGCAATATTTCCCCGTAAAGCTGACATTAACCTTAACAGTGTCACTGACTCTGCAACTGGCTCTAGACATGCTAACTACAGCGCGCGCAGCTAGCAAGTTAATCTCCTCTACATTACTACAATTTCTCCCATTCTCGACTAAATTTATTTATTTTTATTTATTTATTTCAATAAGACAACCGAAGTCATTATGTCAACTGCATGCTTTGGCTTAAAAACCGCTCGCGGCTCCTCGTGAAGAAACCGGAGCAAAACTGCCTCCATTAGCAACCCATCTGTATCGCTATTTTTTATTAACAAATAAAACCCTTTTTCAATCAATATCCACCAAAACACAAACTATAGTATGTTATGAAATAATAACGACTCCAAAGAACAGGTTTAAACGCGACCATTTGTAAGGATTAACGCAGATTTCAGGGTTAGAGTTTTACCTCTCTTAGACATTGCTGCCGGAAGGGTAAGAGGAAGAAGGGAGAAAGGAACGCTGGGAAATAGCGTCGCGCGCACCACAGAAATCGACACTTCCGGTTTAGCTCCCTCTTTCTGAGGACCCTTTGTGTATCCGTCGCATTTGCCTGATTAAAAATCATACAACCTTATCTCTCATCTACAAATAAAGTATTAATATTAATAATTCACCGTGCAGTTTTCACTTTAATCTGCACTGCATTAAGTTCCAGATGATTACATGCGATTTAAAAGTTTAAAATTAAAATGAAAACGGTTTTACACTACATATAAAACCATATAGGCATAAATGCTTTGCTAGTTATGAGAGGAGGGGAATAATAAACAATTATTAACAAATTATTATTAAACAAATAAAAAAAATCCCAGAATATGCATTCATTCATACAACTAATTTTCTATAAATCTAAGTTGTCATTATTAGCATTTTTGTTCGAGTTATTCCTTCAGTTATTTACTGTACTAGCTAAATATAACTAGCTTGTAACTATGGCAACGTATGCAGCGTTCAAGTGAATGGCTGTGTACTGTGTGATCATGTTGTTTAGTATAATAGTATATTTTCTTATCATCTTTATCCTTAAAACTGTGGAGCTTGAAAGCTCACAAAAGGGTCTGAATATGAATTTCATATATTTGAAGCTCCAAACAGAACCACTTCACTGTTCTGGAATTGCAAACTACAAGAAATTATTCATTTTAACTCATACTTCTACTGTCACTGAGTCACTAGATTGACCCTGAATGTTAACATTGCTAATAATAAAGAGTATTATATGCATAATCATATCATTATATGCAATGAGTTAAAGTTATACTAATGACACCTTATTAATCAATGACTATTCTGTCATTCTTTGTTAGCCATGTTAGTATTCAGTCATTTTCACTATTTCCTTGATATGTTTGATTCATTAAAATGACTGATTAAACCTTTGTCCAGTAGAATGACACATAAAATTACATTTGAAGACTCATGTAAGAAGGTAAATAGAGAGATTTTTTTGTGATTCCTCTGCTGTTAAAGTGCTTAATCTGTGAGGGCAAAATGTCAAAATATTTACAAAATACAAATTCATCCCCTGTCAGTCCCTGCGTCAGTCACGGAGTGAAGTATGGAGACTCGCTTCACTCGATTTTGGATTAGACCAAACTGAAATAGCTCCGATTTTTTCTGAGGTAGAGGTGATCTGCATTACAAGAGTCGTAGTGAACATTTGACTCAAGACTTCTACAAATATTAGACTAGCACAGGACTTGCTAGCTGTCTGAAACTAAAAAAAAAAAAAAAAGAATGACTTTTCCAATATTAGATACATATTAAAAGCAATTTAATATACTTCATACAGTTGGACAATTCAATAAAGTTAGCTAACTATATGGATTGTTGTTCTGGGTCTATGAAACAGAGAAAAGGTCAAAACACTGAGTAATAAAGTGTTATTTTTATTTATACTTTTTAGCTAATGAATTTCCAAGATATCAGATGTAGGGGGCTCTTTGTAATGTAGGATACGTTTCTCTCTCACACAGTACAACATCTGAGAAACTGGGCACTTTCCAGTGTCCACATGTTCCGCACTATAATTACTAACCTTTTAATAGTAAAGTGGGCGGGGCTAATCTTCACCTACACCAGTCACTTGAGCAGTCACTTCGAGTCTCACAGACCTAGCGAGTGAAAGCTAACTAGCGAGTGAAAGCTAACTAGCGAGTGAAAGCTAACTAGCGAGTGAAGAGTATGTTAGGTCACGCACTTGGACATATCTCATATGAATCTGATCAATGGGTTCATCTGGCATTCATCTAACTTTTATGACATATTTTATTTCAACTTTTCTGGATGTTTAATGAAATACTCAAGTTTGGATTCATAAAAACATTTTTAGCATGTCACACCATGTTTCCTTGGAGTGTAAATGTAAGACGTATCCCAGAACGCAGTCAGTGAAGTGTTTTTGCCCGGATGTCTTGGGTCTGGAGGGGGTGGAAGAGGTCAGCGTTGGCACTCAGTACAGCGCAGGTTGTGTTTCTCCAGGCTGTGGATTCTCAAGCTATCATGGGATAGCATCCAACCTGGGCAAGCGCTCTCTCTCTCTCTGCCTCTCTCTCTCCCTCTCTCTCTCCATCTCCTGCTCCTCCATCTGCTTGAACACGCCTTCGTCTGGCCGCTGGTGCTGTTCACACGTGGCGTGCGGGTGCGTTTGCCAGGTTCCGTCTCTGTAGGTACAGAAACAGACAGTCCATTCGTCCACCTCCACTCGCTCTCCAGCCGGAATGATGCGGTTCCCCGCAAAGCAGTTTGGACCTTCGAGGAACAGACATGAACATGCTGTTAAATGAAAAGGAGGACATAATGTGCTGCTCCTCAGCAGACATCTGGAGCATTCGGCTAGAATATGTGTACCAGTTTACTTTAACCGAGGATGATGCTTTAATAAACACATAGTTAGACACACATCTGTTCATAACGTGTAGAAATCTGCATTTCTCTGCTGCTATGTCATCGAAGGCTGCCACTTATAATCGAGAGATGCAGAGCAAAAGCACTGACACTGGAGACTCCTTCCAGAAATGTCAAACAAATGTCTTCTTGGAGAAAATTCCACCGCATCAATGATTAAAAATGTTTTTAAATCCATCTATATGGAGTGTCCACTGTACATATCCCTGTATACGTTGTTACTATAGAAAGGATAGTGTATCAGAACGAGTGCATTAATATAAACCTGTGATTTGCAGCTGCACTACTGTCAGAGCTGCTGTTCTAGAAAATGAATCAACAGCTTCTGACCAATCAGAGTCCAGAATTCTGCAGCATGCTGTGGTATAAATGTGAAGAGTCTGGAGAAAAGGTGAGCAGTTCTGATTTCACTTATCAGAGTTCACAGTAAACACACACACACACACACACACACACACAATCTGTTCCTCTCGTGCCTTCTGTTATCATCACTGCTGCCCCCTCGGCCCTCTGCTCTCCCAGCAGGCCGTGCTCCAGTTTCTATTTCCGGAGAGGAAGGCTGCTAGTGAGCGGTTCATTGAACGGCAACGTTGCATCACCGTTTTTTCCACTGCGACACTCAGCATGTAAACAACAATCACAGCGCTGAACACATCAATGAGTCCCGAATGACAAGAGAGAGTCACAGAGGAAGGTGACACAGAAAGAGGAGGCTGACAGAGAGACAGACGGACAGAGAGACAGATGGACAGAGAGACAGGTACACAGGCTCAAAGAGAGGCAGACGGGCAGAAAGACAGATGGACAGAGAGACAGACGGACAGGCATATACACAGGCTCACAGAGAGGCAGACGGACAGACAGACAGATACACAGGCTCACAGAGAGGCAGATGGACAGATAGACAGGTGGACAGAGAGAACAATACACAGGCTCACAGAGAGACAGACAGACTAACAGAGAGAAAGATAGAGAGAAAGACAGACAAATGGCTGGCCTGGCAGAGAAATAGAGACAGTTACAGAGAAAGAGAAACCAAGACTGACAGACAGAGACATGAAGACAGAAAGAAAGACATTGAGACAGACAGACAGAAAGACAGCATGATGGAGAGACAGACTGATAAACAGAAAGACAGAGAGGGAACCCAGAGACAGAAAGGCAGACAGACAATCAGAGGCAGACAGAGAGATAGATAGACCGAGAAACAGAGACAGACTGAGTGACTGAGAGACAGACAAGTGACTTCCTTTAATGCAGCTTGCTACACCAGGATCATTTGCATGCATGCATGCATGTGTGCATTCATGTGTTTGTGTGCGTACATGTGCGCATGTATGTTTATGTGTGTATGTGTATGTGTATGTGTGTCTGTGTGTGTGTGTCTGTGTGTGTCTGTATGTGTGTGTGTGTGTGTGTGTGTGTGTGTATTTCTCACCGCTCTTGCACACAGGGCAGCAGTGTTTGGGTTCGTATACAGGGTTTACACAGTGCAGAGCCGGACAGTCCGATATGCTGCAGTACACTTCACCACTGGCCTCACAACGACACCGCTCACACCGAGATAACTACTCCACACACACACACACACACACACACACACACACACACATATGGGCAAGAAACACTTTCACTAACAGTTGAATTGACATGTACAC
>CM074957.1:2167929-2182441 GCA_037577455.1 Pangasius macronema
GACCCCTGAAGGGAAAAGCCGAAAGAAGAAGAAGAAGATGACCAGAGACAAACCCAAGCTATCGCACATGCTACTTCCTGTCAAGTTTTACAACAAATCTTTAGTGTTGAAGTAACTCATTTCATCTGTTCTTGTTACGTCTGAAATGATATTAGCTTATTTAATGTACAGATGGAGACTCATAGAAAAAGTTCTTTAGATTGACACCATATAAGAACCATTTTTTTGGTTTCCTAAAGCAGGGGTTCTTAAACTTGCTGCAGCCTTCAAGAGTAAAACCCCTTATGACCACAGCATGCTAAGAAATGCTATGCTAAGAAAAACGGAGCAAATATGTACCATGATGTTCGTTTATTCGACCCATTACAGCTTCCTGAACTTTCTCACCAGATGTACATGTGAAACATTGCGTTTCATACTAACATCACATCCTGGTTTTAATTTTAACAAAGAATTGAAACCCTTTCCTTTCAAGTGACCAGTAAAATTACATAATAGCCATGAACAGCATTGATCTCCAGCACCATCATGTGACCTTCTGAAAGCAATACAGTCAGGGACCCAATGGACAGACGTCACAGACTCCACTGTGAGAACCAGGGTTCCTACAGAGCCTTCAGAATTAGACCTTCAGCTTTCTGAAATTTCATCAACTTAAATAACCAAAGAAAGTTAGCATTATGTGGAAGAATCTTTGAGGTGGAAAATGAGTCTTCAGTTTTGAGTCTTCAGATTCTTCAGCAAAATGGTAAAGAATCATGAACTGAAAGGTTCTTTCAGGAACCGATAATGGTTCTTCAGTGGCATCGCAATAAACGTGATGGTTCTCAAAGTGGACTTGATGGAAAACAGCTATTCTTCATGCTGTTATAAATATTATTGAGTTTCAGTGTCATTGAGCTTTATTGAGTTTCTATTGGCAGATCATTTTGCTTCTTTTGAGAAACAAATTAGCAAAATTATCTACCGATATTACAAGAACATTTCAAGTTTGAAATTAGTAGACATTTGTAGAAATTGGTTTAATAATCGTATATTTCGTTCATTGTAATCTATAGCTGCAAACTCTATTTGAGATATTTACACTTTTTCCTGAGTGTAGTTGGATTATATTTGTAAAATACATCTGCTCCTTGTAATTCTTTACGCTTAAAGTTGTCCTTGGCTCCAAAAACGTTTTAAGGAATTAAGGAAGACAATAATTATGAATTATTTTGTATATTATGTGGCGCTTACATCACTGCTGACGTGCAGTCGTTGACTTTGGCCACATCTGTGAGCGCGTCCTTAACATCTGCTCGAGTTTTGCTGTCCGTCTGTCAGACGCAGCCTTAAAGGACACAGTGTTCGAGGGGACGTGACTTCTGGTGAAGCGGCATAGCAGCAAATCTAAAAATTAGGATTTGTTGAGTTGTCAAATGACCGATCAATATTTCCTTGGAGACAGTCTCCTGCTGGTAATGTTTGTGTTTTTGAGGAAGAGTGTGTGTGTGTGTGTGTGTGTGTGTGTGCTGTATTTATGTCTCTGTTGGTGTGCTAAATGCTTGTATAGTGAATACATGTTTTTTCAGAAAGCTGACCAGTGTACACATGCCATATTGTGCAGAATTGTCTATAAATGTCGGATCCAAAATTTTTTTTATACACTTCTGTACATACCACGAGTATCATAAGTGCTTTTAAACCTCCAGATTGGACACTGAAGACATTAAAGTCTTAAAAAAAAACAAAATATCATGATACATATTGCGTCTGGTAAAGTTGTTTTAAAGTATCGCAGTGTTGTTGTTTTTTTTTTGCTGTATCGTATCGCTCACCCGTAATAAGACCCTCCTGCAGCTCATCAGTCATGTGCGAGTTCCTCAGAGCTTCCTGAAGCGAGCGGGTCGTAAATCACCGAGCTCGGCTCAGATGGTGAGCCGCTGGAGGTGGAGCAGATTTACAGCGAGTGTGTTAGCGTAATCTTCCCCTGGAGCGGTCCGAACCGATCGGAGAGAGAGGCAAGACTGCAGTGAAATTACCAGCGCTTCAAATATTTACATCAGATCGCCTCCTGCATCTGTATGTGAGCGTGTGTGTGTGTGTGCGTGTGTGTGTTTGATGAAAAGACCACCCAGCAATCTATGTGCTCCATTAAAAATACATTCATCTGGAAGTGTGCTGTATACAGTGTGTGTGATAAATCTCCTGACAGATACACCGTATAGTAATACCTTAACGAGGCATGATGAATGTTTACTACACGATCATCACTACAGTTTATTACAATACGAAGATGATATTAGATTTAAAATAATGTTAGATGTTCACCAGAAGCACGGGATTTCAATCCTTAGACGTCACGGGCAATCACGAGACACGTGGTGTCATTTCATATGAATTATTTCTGGCTCGCAGCTCAGAAACTGTTGAAAGTGCAGATTCTACACTCTCAATCAAGCTGACATTCGTCTTTGTAAGCAGGAGAGAGATTCGTGCTGAAAGACTAAACACGTCTATTACAGTTTGCGATTTTTTTTAAAACAATTGGGAGAAAAACGCAGGCTCGAGGCGCAGGTCCGAAGTGCTCTCGAAGTGTCGACGACGGCAAGCAAAAATAAAAATGTAATGAAAATGTAATGAAAATAATTGTAGATTATAGGATTATAACTGAGAATCATAAATCTAGTTTCAACAAGTTCTTTTCTATGGCTTTAGTACAAGACTGATAGATGAATTCTATATATTATATATATATATTATACATAAATATTGTATGTAATATAGTACACAAAGAATTATTTTCATTCTAGTCGTTTAAATACAGAAGTAACGTGTCCTCCTCTGTGTCGTTCACATCAGCAGCGATTTTTCGCCGTGCATCGCTCAAATCGCTCTATGTTTGTCCCAAGTAGGCGGTCTTATCTTTAGTTTTTTTTAGCAGTTGCCATGGTTTCACTGGGAGCACCAGGGTAGTGAGAGCTGGCCATGCAAGCTAGCTACAGAACTAAACACCCATTTGACAACATATCAGATGTCCTCCTGTTAAAAGTGAAATTCCTGCTTTACTTTGAACAAAATCTATTCTGAAGTGTAAAGTCTGTCCCTGTGAAAATACAAATTTAGGGAAATTGCTTGTGCATAAATTGCACATGTTCAGTGAATTACAGTAAATAGTAGCTTGTGCAGTGTAACAGTTTAATTTGACGATTTTATTACCAGACCTGCCGAACCTCGTACGCATTTTACACAAGAGCGAATTTAACATTCGTGAACATTCGCTAGTATGAGTTATCGCTCATAAAGACACCTAAAGACTATGCTTTGTTCCTCCAATAAAACAGGACATGAGCCACTCAACATAGAAATCTGGAATAATGTTTTGAACTCTCCGATATTAACCGCGACCGCCTGGAAGCCCCGCCCCCTTCTCCCTTATCTCACATGCAGTTGGGATTTGTGTGTGTGTGTGTGTCCTTGCTTTCTGTCACAGTAAATAGAGTGTGTGTTTGACTAAGACTAACTTTAGACACGTGTATATTTAATGTCTGTTAAATATATTTATGAGGGATGCCGCCGAAATGTTTCAGCTGAATCTACCCAAAAACGACAGTCACAGTTTTCAGCAAAAAGGACTGACATTTTGACCTGAAACGATTAAACAGGTCTAGAAGTGTCTAACACTTTGCAAATAATATTGATGAAAAGTGACGATAGTTAGAAAGTGATTACGCTGTTATTTGGTTATTTATTTGGCTCTCCTGCCCAATCAGGGCTCAGACGTGTTCAAACAGTTTGAGCAGCAACAGAACAATGAACAATGTGGACATTTCACAACACAACAATATACTGTTACAGGTCTTTTTATTGCTTCTGCACATTACTGCAGAAAAATTCACCTAAAAATCCGCCATCCAGCTGCATTTTAGCGACTGCCACAGCTCTCAACTGCACAGCTGATAACAGTGTTACAACCTCCTCTACTTTCCTTAACATGGCAGAAGTGTTCGTTGTCCTGTTCTGGAGATTTGTACCGTCTATAAAATGGAAAATCGGGATCGCACAAGCCTGGTCTATAGTGTCCGAATAAACTGAAAATGCTTGTTCTTCCCGATCACCAGGGTCATTTGTATTTCTGTAAATGCAACCCCTCAGGCCAAGCATGTCGAGTGTCACCGACTGGTCCAGCAGCTGCGACTAGGAACAAACATCTGCATCCATCAACACATACAGTGTTTCACCGTAGAGGAGGAAAGTACCACAGCACCACCCATCCCTCCCAGTGGTAGTGTCTTCATTCTCACTTGTTAAAATTGAACTCCCCGCCCACTTTAGTTGCTGAAACATCGATGTTATTGCGCAGCTTGAGTATCACTGTCCATCCTCTCTGACTGATCATCGGCCCACGTCCAGCTCCGCCTGTGAGATTCCGCTCTCAGTTCATCCTATTGATTGATTAACCAAAACTAACGGCAATTAAAACGAAGGTTCAAGAGAGCAAACTACCGATGAGCCGCACAACCATGAGCGTGGAAATACAGCTCATTCGCAGAGATGTGAATGACGGACGCTCCACATAATCTGTTGACTAATGCTAAATGGATTAAACATTTGTGTAATTGCTGATATGGTGAAGTTTTTTCTTTATGGAAGGAGTCTCCAGTGTCAGCGCTTGGTAACAGTCCGAGGTAAAGCTCTGAGTTTAAGTTTCATTTGAACATGAGATTTTTCTGTGATTGCATTATCTAAATGGGTGTAACATAAGATGAATATACCTCTACACAACAGCAGCACACACACACACACACACACACACACACACACTATCATACACACCCAAACTGGCATGATAGATGTGTCGTTTCCGGTCTGTGGCTCATCTGAGCGATTTGGATGCAGGTGTAGTGACTGCAGCTAATCTGCTTTATTAATCTTCATTATTCTCACAATGGAGATGTGAGGCTAAAGCTGAGAAAGTGGCACACTTATACACCTAATTTCCTTTTCTCCTCTGGACAAGTTCCCTATTTATCCCCTATTTATCCACCAACGCTGCAAGCCAAGCAAGTCACACTCTCACACGCCACACTGTTCACAATCGAACAGATTTTCCGTGCCGTGTGCATCCATATGTCGGCGGTTGCAATACGTAACTGTGAATTGAGGTGTGAAAATGCTAATCTCTGACTAATTGTGCATTGTTTCCCACCCAGTAGGTTTAAACTCACACACCTTTTTAGTAGCAGGCTAGCATATGCACGCTTAGCTAATAATGCTTGTACACTTCCACTGAAGGCACTTCATTTTCAAATTCACTCATATGTGTGTTGCGTGTTAATTTACACACAGGTATGTTGAGTGCAAACTAAACAACAGTTTGTAATGTGCAACAATAACGAATGTAGTTTTGTTAGATAAATAAAGTAGGAATCTAACTCCTCTGCCTCCGAAACAAACCGTTTTAGAAGAGCTGCAAAGTGCATGTGCTTGGATGTCTGTGTTTGTTTGTTTGTGTGTGTGTGTGTGTGTGTGTGTGCATGTGTGTGTTGCAGATGAATAATCGTGCCCATATGGTGCTTGGCGCTGGAGGATCATGCACACAGACTGATTAGATAAGGATTAGTAAATTGGTGTTTCTCCAGCTAATGTCCCGATTCCACATTTAACATTATTTGCTATTATAACACTGTCGCTATAACAAGGGTCACAACGAACATAGCTGAACACAATGTAGCCCAACACGGCAAGGCTGAACACAATAGATACAAAACATCAGTCTAACAAACAGACCTGCACAGTTCAACAGAGCAAAGCGAAACAAAACACAGCAAAGCCCAACACAGCAATGCTAAACACAGAAAAGCCGAACACGGCAAAGCCAAACCATACAAAGTGCAACACTCTCAAGCCAAGCACAGAAAAGTCAAACAGTAAATCCAAACACAATAAAGTTAAACAGAAAAGTCAAACACAGTATAGCCAAACACAGTAAAGCCAAACACAGTAAAGTTAAATGCAGCAAAACAAAACAAAGTAAAGCCTAAAACAGAAAAGCCAAACACAGCAAAGCCAAACCATACAAAGTGCAACATCACGAAGCATAGAAAAGCCAAACACAGTGAAGCTCAAAGAACTGTAGACTTGCACAGCCCAACAGCAAAGCCATGCACAGTAAAGCCAAACACAGTAAAGTTAAACACAGTATAGCCAAACACAGTAAAGTTAAACACAGTATAGCCAAGCACAGTAAAGCCAAACACAGTAAGGTTAAACACAGTATAGCCAAGCACAGTAAAGTTAAACACAGTATAGCCAAACACAGTAAAGTTAAACACAGTATAGCCAAACACAGTATAGCCAAACACAGTAAGGTTAAACACAGTATAGCCAAGCACAGTAAAGCCAAACACAGTAAGGTTAAACACAGTATAGCCAAACACAGTAAAGTTAAACACAGTATAGCCAAACACAGTAAAGCCAAACACAGTATAGCCAAGCACAGTATAGCCAAACACAGTAAAGTTAAACACAGTATAGTCAAACACAGTATAGCCAAACACAGTAAAGTTAAACACAGTATAGTCAAACACAGTAAAGTTAAACACAGTATAGCCAAACACAGTAAAGTTAAACACAGTATAGCCAAACACAGTATAGCCAAACACAGTAAGGTTAAACACAGTATAGCCAAGCACAGTAAAGCCAAACACAGTAAGGTTAAACACAGTATAGCCAAACACAGTAAAGTTAAACACAGTATAGCCAAACACAGTAAAGCCAAACACAGTATAGCCAAGCACAGTATAGCCAAACACAGTAAAGTTAAACACAGTATAGTCAAACACGGTATAGCCAAACACAGTAAAGTTAAACACAGTAAAGTTAAACACAGTATAGCCAAGCACAGTATAGCCAAACACAGTAAAGTTAAACACAGTATAGCCAAACACAGTAAAGTTAAACACAGTAAAGTTAAATGCAGCAAAACAAAACACAGCAAAACAAAACACAGTAAAATCAAAAACAGCCAAGACAAATGCTGCAAAGTTCAACTACAATAAAACCCAACAGAGCCAACTCAAACACAGAAAAAGCCGAACACAGTTCATACAGAAAATATACACAGTTCAACGGAGCAAAGCCCAACGCAGCCCAGTCCAGAGCAGTGCATGCTTCCTTTATCACGTTAACCAGCAAATGCAGGCCTCATCACATAATCACGGGGTCAGATTTGTAAAGGCAGTGCTCTCTGGCACAGGCCTTCATCCAGATTGGATTAGGATGCTAAATCGCCTCTTGACTCAGAACAGAGTTGTAGTAAGGCATAAAGAGGCACAGTGATAACTGACTTCCCCATAATGCACTACATTACAGTGACCAAGTGAGGAAAAAGCACTCTATATCCACCAACAGCATCTTCATGGCCTTTAGCACAGCCATAACAGTCTGTGAGGCGAACATAAAGAGCAAGAGGAGAATGACTTAGCGATATTGCATCACTCAGTCACCAGTGTTGTCACAGTGAGGAGACGGATTTTGTTCATTTGCTCTTAATACCAGACAATCGTTACTGTTTTATTGGTCTCTGGTCCTCCATGTACACCATCTACAGCCATGTAATTATGTGACTCAGTCATTGATACCAAGTAAACAGAGCGCAAAGCGACGACATCAGCAAAGAAAAAAAAGAGCACAAATCTCAATGAAATCCAATATACCATCTAGGTGTATTGCCTAAGAAGGCTTTTAGTCATTCGAGTCATTTTTAATTGTTTTGTAAATACACGTCAAGGTAACTAGACTTTTTTATGATCGATTTTCTACTTACTTTCACCTCTTTTTTTTTAGTAAAAGCATGCATTCCAAAAATGCTAACGGCTAATGGAACGGTTATTAGTATGAGCAGGGATAGCAGCTGTAATTGCCGCATTCATCTTAATAATCACCTGGTATTAATAGTGTAACTGATGAAGTGCTTCAGATGAGTGGAGATTTGACTAAATACCTCTAGACTTTTCTCCAAAAAATTAATTCATTTCCTCTGTGATCGTTTCAAATCCATTAAAGGAATGGTTTGAATTAAACTCAATAGCGTGCACCATTTTCTCCAGTCTCTGTAGATTGCCTCTTTACCCTACATTCACGCTGACGAGTCACAAGTCGCTCGTGTCGCGTGTAGGCTTGTGGGCGTGGCCTGTCCAACAGTAGTAGCCAAAATGTATAGCCTACAGGTAAACACTTAAACACAAGTAAATAATAAATAATGCACTAATCAGAGTCAAAATAGGTTGTTTGATTGACACGCTACATGCTCGGCTAGCTTTACTAGCTTCGTTTTCAGATTAGCAAAGCAAGTGAACTGTACTAGCCGCATACACTCACTAGGTACGCCAGTGATCTCTGCTACTTCCTTCCAAGCTTTATTTTTCTTTTGTAATGTATCTACATACATTTAACAAGAGGTTGTACATGACAGGATAAGCTGAAATCACGGTTTTACGCTTTTCTTTCATTTTTGCTTGTCAGACAGGAAAAGGGAGCCGATTGCAGGAAGGAATTAAAGTTGTGAGTGGAGAACCGGAGGAATTGTTCGAGCCAATCGTTCGGATTTTTGTTTTTACTGCATCATACCTTACGTGCATAAAATTGAGAAAATCTCAGTTTCAGTGTTGCATGTCGCAGCTTATGTGTCGTACAATACATAGAAAATATACAGTTGTCTGTCACTAGCATGAGCCTAGGGTTAGCTAAAGGTAGCTAAGGGTTAGCTGGAGGTAATATTGGGAACAAGTAAGAAGACGAAGTCCTTCTCACTCTAAACCAGGACTGTTAAGCTACATGTTGTCAGTTTTCAGTAAAATAGTGGGACTGTATTATCATCTACATCACCGTCTTCCTTTCAGCTACACGGTGACGTTCAGGTCATGTTCATAAATGATGGTAAGTCACACTGTGTCCTGAAGCACAGCAGTTTCACTGAAGACGTCGCTGAAGAACTGGATGCGGTTTGAGGCAAATATTTGCAGTTGAACGGATTTTGGGGGAGATAAAATAATTTACTCAAGTCAAAGGGCAGTTACTCATTTAAATAAGTTCTTGGGTAAGAGTTGAAAGTCCAGCTTCAAATTCTTCACTCAGGTTAACGTAGAAAAGTCCAAACTCTTAAAATTACTTAAAGTATGAAAGTAAGAAAGTAAAAGTGCAAGAAAGATTGACAAAAGAAAGAACATCCACCTTCACACACTGATTTTAGTGACTGTTGATAAATTAGCAACTCTTTCACCAAGGAAAACTCTAGCTAGCAGCTTTATGAACGTTAGCTAGCATGATGACACAAACTAGCTGAATGCTAATAGCTAACTACAGGGATGTGTGCAAAGCGTGAGTGTACGAGCTTTTTCTTCTGAAATGTAGTAAGTAGAGTTATAAATGTAGCAGGAGAGAGAAGAACAAGTAAGTGCAGATGATTAGAAGCCCACCGTAAGTTCACTTTCAAACATCAGACACAAATACAGCTTGGTTGATTCAGTGTGTTTGGGCTAAAAGGGCACATTGTGTACTATCTTTTTTTATTTAATGAGTCCTTTTTTTTAAGTGTAATTACTTAATAAATATTTGGTCTCGGTCTCACATCATTCCTGACCCAGTTACAGGAATAGCAGGAATTTTTAAAATATAAAAAAAAAGTATTAAATAAACAAAGAAGAGAGAAAAGAGAAAATATCATGTGCAGGTAAACATCAGAACATGAACGATTAAAGCAGGTTTTTTTCTTTTGGGCTAAAAGGACAGTATTTTTCTCTTGCCTTCACACGAGTGCGCGTGAGGAGTGTCCCGAGAGAGTGATTAATAGCGGATTGGGACAGGGCCCTAGTGGAACGGTGTTCGAGTCATCCTCATTTCTGCTTCAGCGCTGGAACTGGGTTGGATTTGATAGCCACTGATCAGAGGAAAGTATAACTCTGTTCCTCGTCTCATCTCATCTCATCTCATCTCATCTCATCTCATCTCATCTCATCTCCAGGTGTGTGTGTGTGTTTCGCACTTGCTCTCACCTGATCCAGCACATCTGCATGAGGAAATGAAAGACCTGCTCATCATCATCGCTCTCTCAGACAGACATGCACACCTTTGCTTCTTTCGCTGCACGCCTTTGCCCGAATGAAAGCGAGCCTGAATTGGATTGGTACTTTATTAACACAATCTGTCTGATTTACTTTGAGCACCATTAAGACTGGCTCATTTGCTCGAGCACAGAAAATAAATTGCACTTGTAATTCGTTTCCTGTCTGCCGGCGATCCTGCTAACAATGATGGCTGTTTAAAATAGCAGCGCCGCCAAAGCAGCTCATTTGCATACGCAATCACCGCTTTAGGCCGCGAGGAGCGAGGCGGATTGTGCTTTTTTGGTGTCAAAAGCGACTGATCGAAAAGGCGGCTGATCGAAAGGCGGCTGATCTTATCCGGCGAGATTGAGGTTACAGTTAGGCCAGGTAACATCTTTTCTGATGTCAGGCTAGATTACAACACCTGCCTCTTGAATATACATATATACATATATATAACACTTTCTCCACTTTCGCTCGACCTGGAGAGAATTGCATAAGATGTGAGTGCTGAGGAGTCGTAAACTGGATGGGGGCGGGATCGCTGCGCTGGTGTTCATCATCGCTCCAGTCATCTGTCCTCATCAGCATGCAGCGTTTTACATCCCAGATGCAGACTGTACCGACACTTATGAAACACGCGAGTGTACTAATGCGCGCTCTCAAACACCATCATCGTGGACCCTTCCGTTATTTCCTCTGCTCGGATAAAACTCTCCAGATGAGCTTTTTACCCAGTTCTCACCTGCACACCGTCGATTCATACCTAATAACTGCTGCTGTAATCGTAACGTCCTGTCCTTTTGTTCATCTCAGTACTGTTTGTCTTTACTCTTCACACCTTTACACTCTCTTTTTGAGTCTGATTCCTCTGAATGTTTCTTCCTCATGTAGTTGCAGGGGTTTTTTTTCCTCTAAGGATCTCATTCCGTATCCTTATTTCTGTAAAGTTGATTTGCGACAGCGTCGTTAAAATCGCTACACGAATGAAATCGAAATGACCCGAACACCAGGTCCAGCTTACGGAGCAGTGTTTGAACCAGAAGGTGATGCACGCTGGTGTGATGCAGATACTCGGTGCTTTCACATACACACTGTGCACTCTGGGAATGCGCGTCCTCCGCCTCACTGTGGTTCTTCAGGCAGGCGAGGACGCAGCGATCTCAGTCGGGAGCGAAAGCGTCTGAGTGATTCGACTCTGAATCGACTCACCTGCAGAAAACTCTGGGAAGTTGATGGGAAACTACGGCGCGTTCCTCGTAGTGTCGTGTTCAGTCATTTCAGTTCCGCGCCGTCGCCTTTGGATGTTCACTGTGGAAATTCACTGAGACAGAACAATGATAAGAAACGGAACGATATTAAATAAAATCTGTCCGTTCTACTCCTTTGCCATGATGGAAATGTATGACACCCAAGTCTTTTTTTAATAAAGCGACATTCATACAGCAGCCGCTTTTCAGGAAACGAGTTCATTATGCAAAGGGCTTTTATTGTAACAAGCCAATTTGCTAGAAATGAAACACAAACGTTTTTAATGCATTGATTCATGCGCGTGAAATCGAAGGCAACTCAGTTGCGCATGTCGTTTACGCTGCCGTACGCGGGAGACTGAATCCCTTGATTTCACTGCCGTACTCCGGAGCACTCCATAACGTGGCTGCGAAATTAGATCTGTGGTCATTTCTGAAACCCTTCCCCCGTACACACCCGGCCACTAAGTGCTAAAATTGATGTGAAGTCATTACAGCGAGCGAGAGCAATTATAAAGAATTGATCTCAGTCGGGCCGTAGCGCCGCGCCGTTAACATTAGGCCAATTTTCTGATAGCATTTAAAGGAACTCGCTCTTCTAACTCTCCCCGAGTCCGACGGCTGTTTTTTGCCAGAGATCCCGCCATAAATACTGATTAAGGCCACATCCAGTGGCTTCGCTCCTTTTCCCCGCCGACGGAGGTGGAATCTGCAGCATCTGGGCGCCGTGATGAATCGCCGGTGTCCTTGGCGCAGTTCATTTGCAATCCATTACAGCGCATTAGCTCGGTGTCAAAGAGGAACCCAAACACAATGCATCACTACCGAGCCGAGACGGGACCCATCCGATTCCCCGGCTCACCCCTGCACCGTACACGCGAGCCAAGAGCGTCCGTGCACGAGCTGTTCTCTTAGCTTACATCACCACCGTGCCATAGGAATTTGGCATGTGTGTGTCTTATCAGGAAGTGCATACAATAAGGAACAATCCACCCACGTTGTGCTGTTAAAGGGGGCGGTGTGATGAAGCGGAAGTACAGTTAACACCGCAAAGTGGATTATTCTTCCTAGAACAGCATCTACAACTTCCTGTTCCACTTATACTACAGCAATTTACTAATTTATTAAAGAAAGACACGTATGTAGTTATCAGTTTGTTGTTGTGGAACATCTGCGAAAAAAAGCTAGTTCCTGTTTTCACTTACGCTACAGCAGCTATAAACAATCATCCGCAACAATCCTATTAGAACGAGTGCATTGATATAAACCAGTGATTTGCAGAATCAACACCTTCTGACCAATCAGAGTCCAGGATTCAATGGCAATTCGATTCAGTGGTACAACTGATAACAATCTATCTGATACCTTGTGTCTTGACCCTGCAAGCATGTCAACAATAATGTGTTTATTACAGTAGAGACAATAAGACGTAGTGTATACAGGAGCACACTAACTGAGTCAGTGTCTGTTACACAGCAGATCTCACACACTCCTGAAATCTGTTCTGTGCTCTAGATATCGAGTGCAAGTCTACATGAATAGCAATAGCATATTGTTGCACAGGATGTGGCTCTCATTCGATATGCCTTCGAACTCTTTGAACTGTATCGATCACGTTATACTAAAATATACTAAAGCAGGTTTAAGTTTAGATCAAGTGAAATATTATAGTTATAGGTATAGATATAGACGAGCAAATGAAATGATCGTTTATTCTCATTTTATTATTATTTTTATTTTATTTTGGTCTGAGAAAATGTATAACATGATCCTATGTTTTAGTATTTATATTTTCACATTATATTTATTTAACTTTTGATTTTTTTTATATTTATATTTATATTTTTTTATATTATATCTATATCTATAATCTAGCATGACCTCAAAAAACGTTACCTGGCTTAACTGTAACCTTTTTTTACACACACACACACACACACACACACACACACACACACACACACACACACATATATATATATATATATGAAATAAAAACGCTTCTCTGTAGTGAACCGAGATTTTTTTTTTAATCAAACAAAATGGCCACACTCATATCTCAAGTATCCCAACTACATCCACCAAATTACATCTTTTCATGGCCGCGTGGTTTTTCCCGCTCACTCGCAGCAGCCTAGCAGGCAACCTTTAATGAAATGAACGTCAGGAATACAGCGGAGCGAGACGGGAACTAGAGACGTATTAGAGAGGGGAAGAAAACCCACAGATTAGCCACCCATGACTTCACACATCACAACTGCAACATTAAAACACACCAGACTCCCCCGGCACCGAGGGCTGCAGCTCCACACCTCGTACTGCAGGAGCACCGAGCCGATGAAACCGTCAGCTTTCAGCTTTTTATTTCTCTCAGACAGAACGTATTAATGGAGAAAGAAAATTACATTTAAAAAATGACGACAGCGTAAATTCACCACCACAGCGCCGCTGAATTCTCGATTCTGATTGGTCAGAGGGTGTCGATTTTTTCACTAATGAGAACGACATTACATTTAAAACATGTATAACAATAAATAAATAAATGAATAAATAAATAAATAAATAAATAAGAGGTCTGCTAAAGTCTTTCCCTGAAGAGTGTGTTCACAGTGAATTTAAGATTTTAATTCTAAACACAACTACAGACTTTTGCTTTGTGAATTTGCGCATGTTTAATCAGATGATTAATGCCTCATTTGCATAAATGACAGTATAGCGTAGACGTCCTGATACTAATCCACTGGCAAGAATAAACTGTGATATTAATAAATATAAATAAATAAGGCATAATGAGTTGAGGAAGGGATAAATTATACATACCCCATGTTAACGTTGTGGTTGGGAATTTTTCCATATCGAGGTCGGGAATGTCGAGACTCCTAGTGGAAGCCTCTGGTGGCTGCGCGAGTGTGTTTAGCCAACAGCACCATTTGCTGCGAGAGCAAGCGATAAACATGACCATATGGACCATGGCTGGGGCTGTCAGGCCACTGTATACACACACACACACACACACACACACACACACTGTTCACACATACTGTACACACATACTGTACACACGCTCTACACACACTCTACACACTGTATACACATACTGTACACACACTACATACTCTACACACTGTATACACATACTATACACATACTGTACACACTCCATACACACTGTACACA
>CM074957.1:2182522-2192917 GCA_037577455.1 Pangasius macronema
ACACACTGTAAACACTGTACACACATACTGTACACACACTACATACTCTACACACTGTATACACATACTATACACATTAGATTACATTAGATTCAACTTTATTGTCATTGTTCAAAGTACATGTACTAAGCCAATGAAATGCAGTACACACATACACACATACTGTACACACTCCATACACACTGTACACAGTCTACACACACTATACACACTCTACACACACACTTTACACACACTGTAAACACTGTACACACATACTGTACACACACTGTACACACTCCATACACACTGTACACACATACTGTACACAAACACTGTACACAATCTACACACACTATACATACTCTACACACACACTTTACACACACTACACACGCTCTACACACATACTGTACACACACTCTATGCACACTGTAAACACTGTACACACGGTACACGCATACTGTACACACACTCTACACACACTGTAAACACTGTACACACATACTGTACATGCTCCATACACACTGTACACACATACTTTACACAAACTCTACACACACACTGTACACACATACTGTATACACACTCTACACACAGTACACAAGCTACACACACTATACATACTCTATACACACTGTACACACACTTTACACATATTGTACACACACTGTACACACTGTAAACATACTGTACATACACTGTACGCACACACTGTACACACACTGCACACAATCTACACACATACTGTACACAAACTACACGCATACTGTATCCACACTGTACACACATACTGTATACACACAATGTACACACACACATTACACACACTGTACACACAATGCACACACACAGTACAGACATTCTACACACTCTACTGTACACACATTCTACACACTTTACACACATAGTGGTTATTTGGTTGGGATAGTGAGCATATTTACTTCAAAGTATATGTCAATATACAGTGCGAACCGTGTACAGTCATAACCAGATACACCAGCTGGCAGTGTGTGTGTGTGTGTGTGTGTGTGTGTGTGTGTGTGTGTGTGTTCCTGCTTCATGGCTTTGGGGCTTTCTGACTTCTGACTAGCCATGTACACACACTGCACTGCTCCTTCAGATGGTACAGCGTCACACTGCGCTCCCTGCACCCCTGCGTGAGCCTAATTAAAGCAATTAATCAGCTGAATTAAGCAGATTTCACACACACACTCACACACACACACACACACATCCCTTCCCCCCCAGGGGCCTTCAGAGTGACCACAGCACGGAGAAATGTTAACTTCAACCATGCTAAATCAAATCGTGACGTCAGGAGGCTAAATGTGCGTTAGGGCACAGTCACACTCCCGTTCACACACTACAGACTATTTGGAAATCCCAGCCAACCTACAACGCGTGTCTTTGGAGTACCTGGAGGAAACCCCCAGAGCAGGGGATGAGCATGCAATCTCCGTGCACACAGGGTGGAGTCGGGATTCGAACCCCCAACCCCAGAGGTGTACGGCAAACATGCTGTAACATGAATACAGACCTTTACATGTTTTCAGTCAGAGTAAGCCGCCATTAGCCAATTGACATATGAATCTGGAATGATTGACATCTGCGTAGGTGTTTTTTTTTTAACTCTCTGATGTTAACTGACACTCCTGAAAGCCCCGCCCCTTTACAACCATCTTACATTTAGTAATCTCTCATCTCCTCTCGATTTGCCTGCTTTCTGCCAAAGTAAATGGAGAATGGGAAATAAAATCTATCAGTGTATGTTTAATTTAGACAAGCTAGCATTAGACAAGTATATATTTAACATCAGTTCGCTATATTCATTAAGGATACCACTAAAAAATCTCAGCTGAAAAATAAACCTGTTGGAAGCGGTTTCTTGAGGTTTATCCAAAAATATGGGGCTTCAAAAACTTTTGACTGCCCATGTACATTTATTTCCATAGAGTGATTTAGAAGCCTGTACAGCACAAAGCATAAACTAGCATCCTGATGGCGAGATGGCCATCTTGCCTTTAATACCACTTTCTCTCAGACACATGCAACCGAGATTTAATCAGTGCTGCGGTACAGAGCCGAGCTCCCTGTAGCGCCGTGGAAGATACTAAACCACAGCGCTGTTGGGCTTATCTCACCATACGCCTGTTGGTGCTTTAAAGGGAGCAGCGGCTCGAGGAGGTGCAAGCAACAGGAACACGGAGGAAGAGAAAGAGAAGAGGGTGAGGAAGATGGTGTGAGAATGAATTAACACCTAAAACAGCAGCAGCCTATTAAGTCTGCAGAAAAGCAGACAAGAGAGAGAGTGGGCGAGAAGGATAAAAAAAGGAGATGCATGATGGTAAAGAAACCTCAAAGGAGCTTGGCATGATAGAATCCGGCATATAGTGAACGTGGGATGAAAGTGCAGTGAAACACAGAAGCGACAGAATAACAAGCCATGTTGGCCCACCATGGCCCCTCTTCTTTCTTCTCCTCCTTTCCTCACTCGTTCTCTCGCTTTCTAGCTGCTGCAGGACAAGAAATGACGTGGACACTCAGTGAATTGCTAATCATCGAAAGCAAGGAAGACTGGGGGAGACAGAGTGTGGGGGTGAAAGAGAGAGGATGAGGAAGAGAGAGAGAGAGAGAAAGAGAGAGAAAGAGAGGGAGGTGGTTTGACGCATCCAGACTGCAACCATTGGCTTTTTTTCTACATTGGGGATCAGAAAAAGAGCTGCAGAGAGGCACTACACTGAATACAGGATGCATTCATCCTCCTCCACCCCTCCCTCTCTATACCTATCTCTCTTTCTCTCTCTCTCTCTCACTCTCTATATCTATCTCTCTATATGCATCCATCCATAGAGTCATTTCCGAGCTCACAGAGACTAACAACTCATTCATCTTGATTTCTCAAACAAACACACAAACACACACAAAGGGTGTGTACTTACAATACAGTGCACATGTCGATATTTGGATGGCTTTTGAATGTTATATGGTGTAGACGTGTTGTTATGTAATACAGTGTGTTTCACTACTTACGTTACTAGCTAATGTTTGCAGAAAAAATGGCTAGCTAACTTAGCTATCAGTTCTGCAAGTAACGGTAGGCACGCACAAGCTAATGTCAGTGGCTTTTAATACCTAAAATTTCTTTTCACTAAAACGTGGTGCTGTAGCAGGTAAACGTGTCTTCATTTTTGCATTTTTTGAGATGATTGCATTATATTTATAGAGGTATAAGAGATAGCATGATATTATTAGCTATCTAACCAATCACGTTTAAACAGCTGAGAAGTGCCAGCAGTTCTGAGAAAGTCCACATTGTTTTTCTGTAAGTCTTTCATGGCTTTTTGTCCTCAAATGCCTTTAGTTGGATCAGAACATGATGAAAAGAAAATGAGAAAAACAATCGCAAAGCCAATGCATCCCATAAATCACATAGGAAGTACATGGGCTGTTCTAATAGAGATATGGGAATTGAGAGTAGTGTAATATAATTCCATTATCCGGTAAAGGTCAATATGATGTCTGGAATATACAGGCTTGGGAACATAGGCCCTGGGAGTAGGTTGGAAAAATGGGGCTCTGGGAATAGGATGGGAATAGGATGTCCTTGGAATGTATGGGCCTGGAAACATAAGGCCTTGGAAAGAGGGTGCCTGAAATACTTTATATAGGCCTGGGAACATAGGGCCATGAGAAAACAGGGCCCTGGGAGTATAGAGCCTTGGAACATAGGTTTATGAGAACACATAGCCTTGGAGCAAAGGGTGCTGAGAATAGACAGCCTTGGAACATATCGTAGGGTTCTGAGAATATACAGCCTTGGAACATAGGGTCTAAATGTATAGAGAGAGCCTTGGAACATAGGGACCTAGGAGTATAGAGCATTGGTACATAGGGGGCTGGGAGTATAGAGACTTGGAAGATAGGGGCCTGGGAGTATAGAGCCTTGGAACATAGGGTTTATATATAGAGAGAGCCTTGAAACATAGCATGCTGGGATATAGAGCCTAGGAACATAGGGAACTGGGAATATAGAGTCTTGAAACATAGGGGCCTGGGAATATAGATCATTGGAACATAGGGACCTAGGAGTATAGAGCCATGGAACATAGGGACCTAGGAGTATAGAGCCATGGAACATAGGGACCTAGGAGTATAGAGCCTTGGAACGTAGGGGCCTGGGAGTATAGAGCCTTGGAACATAGGGACCTAGGAGTATAGAGCCTTGGAACGTAGGTTTCTGAGAACACATAGCCTTGGAGCAAAGGGTGCTGAGAATAGACAGCCTTGGAGCATAGGGTCTAAATGTATAGAGAGAGCCATGGAACATAGGGACCTAGGAGTATAGAGCATTGGATCATAGGGTCCTGGGAGTATAGAGCATTGGAACATAGGGTTTATATATAGAGGGAGCCTTGAAACATAGCATCCTGGGATATAGAGCCTAGGAACATAGGGAACTGGGAATATAGAGTCTTTAAACATAGGGTCCTTGGAATATAGACCCTTGGAACATAGGAGCCTGGGAGTATAGGGCCTTGGAACATACAGTCCTGGGAATATAGAGTCCTGAAACATAAGCCCTTTAGAAAATAAGGCAAACAGGTCAAAGGAAATGAAAAGCCCATGGAACATGGAGGCTTGGAAACATAAAGCCATAGGAATGGAGGGTTTTGGGAACATTGTAATGTTTGAGACATTGGGCCTCAGAAACAGTGGGTCCTGGGTATACGGGACCTTGGTATTACAGCAACCTTGGAACATAAAGCCTGGGAACACAGGATGGTTGGAGCATATATCACTGGGAATGTAAAGACCTGGGAATATAGGGTCCCTGTGAATACAGTGTTCTGTAACAGTTTTCTGGCAAAATATTTGCAATGGAAGTTTGGAAGCTTTTCACACAGTGATATTCCCCCAAACTGGTCTTTATATAACACTGAGCCAGTGTTGTATATCACACTAAAGCACGGTTACTACTCATGGTCCTTTCTGTGCAGAGGGTTTGGTTAGTAGTAGCTCTGTGTAGTACACACACACACCACAGGACAGTAAGGGGAATACCTGAGCAAACTCTCTGCATCAATAGTGAGCACACACTCACATCATTATTCTGCCTTCAGAAATTCACCACAGTTTCATGAGATGTGCAAATATTGATGTTAGAAAATACACATTAATATCAGGATAGTGCCTCCAGGAATAAACCAATATCACGTGACCAATTTCAGTATCACTTCTGGAATGATTATTGCAGCATTGTTGTCATATGTAGGATGACAATGCTGACTTAATTATTATATACATAGATTCCATTAATTAAAAAAAAAAAGCAAGGGTGTAAAATATTAGAATTTTGACCTTCGTAACGAATTAAAATGTGTGCAAGTAGGTTCAACGATCTTTAGAGGAATAAGACTGACACTTCTCAAAGGCACCCATCTTGGAATGAATTGGCTTGGGCGTGCCTTGCTTGTCATGACCAATCACAGGCCAGATCATGTAGCATGTTCTTCCAAAGAGTTTGCCCAGCTGCTATGTGCATGACACAGCGAGTGAAGCCTCATGTGAACCATTAGATACTTAGATCTAAGCAATCTTAGAATTGCTTTCCTTTTATTGCATAAATTATGGCATGTATCATCTCTGAATTATGTCACTTTTTATGCCAAGTCAGGAGGTTTACTGCTGATGCTGTGAGCAGCCGTGTTGATCTGATGTCACTTGCTGAACTTAGAGGAACTCAGAGTTGAGGAGACCATCTTGAGTTCCTGAGTAGGAATTCCAAGTTGAGGCGTTTTCTTTGGTTTTTCCCGGTTGGATGTCAGGAATTATGAGTTACGACCAACTGTCAAATGCAAATGGAGGGTAACTTGGGGCGTGTCTTGATTTGTCTGGACTTGATTGATAGAATCAGCTCATGTTGAAGGAATATGAGCTGAAAACATTGTATCAAGTTTTAATAAGCAACCTCCATTTTCTTTTCCCAACCAAAGACCACAGTCCCGCCCACTTGTTTTCTATTGGCTCACAAGACAGGCTCATGAGCTCTCAGGTCAAAAACCTCACCTGGAAGTAATTGTGTCTTTCACGTCCCGCGTCCTTTCCCCTTCAGTGAATAGGCTTTTCTATCAGGTTGGTCTGGCTGCTGCTTTAACTGAATAAATAAGAAATGTATAGTATTCAGGTGGGTCAAAAATGTAAATTCTACACATAACCCATAAATTTTGCCACCTCTGTATATTACACACAGGCAACATATACAACATATAGCTCAGCTACAGCCTATGTGTAGTGAGTGTGTGTTGAGCAGTGTGTGTTAAATTGTAACGCAGCACGAGAAGTGCCGGCACTGTGAACGAAATCAAATTAGTGTCTACTCGGTGTGCTGGCATGGCTGACCAGTGTGTGTGTTAATGAGTGCTGCCACGCTGCAGAGTGAAGTACAAAGCGTACGCCGCAGTGAACCCACACACACACACGCACACACACACACACACAGCACCACCACCACTACTGAGGAGTGTGAACGCACCCCCTGTGAACCATGTGCTGTCTGAGCAACCTGGGTGAGAGTGTGACTCCAGTGTGTGTGTGTGTGTGTGTGTGTGCGTGTGTGTGTGCGCACCACACTGTACATCTATTCAGTATCACACTCACTGTCTAGCAGAAATATAACTATTTCAAACTGAATATATACAGAAGGAGAGAAAATTCAATTTTCTTAAAGAAGCTTTTAAACACAATTTCCTTTATTTTTCCCCAAGTGGTACATTTTATTCAAAAATATCATATCTCAGCCTTTGGCAGAATCCACCATTTTGCAAGGCTGTTCTTTATTTCTCAGAGTGATGGATACCCTAGCTGTTTATGTTTAGCCCAAATATTCATACAATAAATAAACCTATTTAGGCTAGCTTTGAGCTAGCCAGTTTTATTGAGCAAATTGGAATGCTAAAAATATTTTTCAATTAGTTGATACATTGGCATGATTTTATAGCCACGTGATACTAAATCTGGTTTAAAAAGATAAACTGCAATGTACGTGTAAACAAATGTTTATTATATATAAAGCTAGTTAACCATTTAGCAAGGATGAGAGTTGGGCGTGAATTGTTTTTGGCCCAAACTTATATCTTAAATCTTGTAGCTTTAAATTAGGAGCGTAAATCACAAATCTTGTGATCGAGTGACAGACTTTTGGTCATTCTGATATTTCCCTGTGTTTCTTTTGCGTTTTAAAAGTGACCTCCAGTGCTTATGGACTTCAGAACGCTGCAGCTTGCACTGACACAGATACAGACAGAGCGAGAACACGACATATCTTTGGCCAGCTGTTTTTAGAACGTCCTTCAGTCCCCGCTGGCCAAAACCCTCACACCTCTCGTTATTTTATCCCTCTTCCCGTCTTCTGCTATCCTTTACTCTGACGTTTGCCCTGTGTTGTGTCTCTCTTTGTCTGTCTCGCGGTTTGTCCACGGCTTTGGCAAGGAGCCATGAAAATCCTTTCACTTCCTTCTCCTCGTTTTTTTTAAGCGTCCTGCGTTAAAAACGGTCGCGTCTCGTTTATCCTGAGCGACGTTTCATCCTCTGCAGCGAGACGTTAATTGAGGGCAACCCAAAAAAAAAAAAAAAAGTTTGCTTGGAAACTAGGGTAGAGATGATTGTTGTCCTCTTCGTGTCACTATTCACAGTAAACACGACGGAAGCTTTCGGAAGGTGTCGGGGTTTAATCTCGAACCATTCTGCAGGTTTAAACTGGTTTTCAACCAGCAACCAAGATGGTGGTGGTGTGGAACTAAGAGCTGATGACATGCAGAGATGATGTCAACATTGTGATGGGAAAACATTGCAATTCATCAACCACAGTAAAGGTGCTTCAGTTGGTCTGACTTGATTAGCACTTACCCTAGCCTCTGTCCACACTAGCAAGTGACAAACAACACAATCTTTATGTACACGCACGACACGGAGCTACGATTTCAGCGACAGCAGCAACCTCATTAGAAAGATACAGCCATTAATCATCTATTAATGAGGGATCGCTTTTTCAAGACCGTGATCTGAAGACTACCAGTGATGGACAAAGAAGAAAGGAATCTTGTACTTGATATATTTCGTAAAATGCTACTTGAGGAAACGCAGAAGTCTTCTACTTACAATTGCTCTTGAGTTAGAGTACAAAAATACCTGTTTTATCTGTACTTAAGTATCAAAACTGAAAGTACTGAGATATTTTAGCAATATCATTTTAATGATCAGTTTCCAGAGAGCTGTCTGACTGCAGACCAGAGCAAGAGTGTAGGAGTTTCGAAAAAACTGGCAAATATTTGTATTTATTAAACATGGAAGAAACTGTTTTCCTCAAATTAGATGGTGGATTTTTGAGCACAGAGATTCTCTGTTCCTCAGGGGAGACACGGCACACATCTGCAATTAAAAGTCTTTCTCAAGTTCCAATATTTCAGACATAACTCATGTCAAGCATTGCACTACCCCAGGACACTTTTCCCCTGTTTGAAGCTCCGGCTGTACGCTGTGCGTGGATTACAGCTGGCTTCCTCAGCCAGGTCAAAGGTGTGCTGTAATATGATTGGTTTGCTTCGATCTGAAAGTGAATTTTAGATATTTTAGCCTGTCTGGTTTTCTGGCACTGAGAAAGCTACAGGAGTCAGAGCTAGAGGTAGCAGAGCTGAAGATGTTGAGGTTCTCTTTGGGAGTGACGAGGTTGGACAGNGAGAGTGAGTATATTGGTAGGAGAATGTTGGACATGGAGCTGCCAGGGAGGAGGCGAAGAGGAAGGCCAAAGAGGAGATATATGGAGGTGTACTGTGACATAACAAGGTAATGATATACTTTTCTATTCAGCTGTCAGTGCTTGGTTGTCGTCGTTGTAAAAAGTAACTGACTGGATATTAAAACTATTTTGTATCACTTGTTTAATTTCCATCCGACTCCTTTTGTGAAAACACTTTTACGCTCTACAAAAACCTGATGAACCGGCTTAAGATATTGTCACTGTGTGATAATGTGTGTTTTCCATGACAGATTACATGATGAAGATCCTCTGGAGATCCTGATAGAATGCGATTAAAAGCAAGTCACGACGTTCTGCTCACGTCATCAATCAGTGTGATCCAGAAATGTGCATAAACACAAACATTGTTCAGAGAAAGCTTATGGTACTATGGTAACATGTTTCGTATACTTTTGGCAACGCAGTTCGTGTATTTGGAGCTGTCCCCACTCAAACCGCATTAGGATACGACACGAGGATAACCACCTAAAATCTTCTCGCAGCATCGTCACGAGTACGGGACTGATTTTAATCAGAAGTTTCTCCCACTGCCAGAACTTTGTCGCTGGCTGTCTTTGGTCACAGTGCCACTAAATCGGTCAGCATATTACGTGTTTTTAAGAACGTGAACCACCGAAGAATTCATGAAGATGTATGATGTATGAAAATCCTCATGGTTCCTGAGTTCCTGAAAAAGTTCATCAGTGTCTCTGAATAAAAATCTTCATTCTCAGTGTAAAGAGTACTTTGTTCTGTGTGCAGACTTTGACTGGTAAACTAGCTTCTTGAAGTTCGGCTTGTAAAATTCTCCATGGTCTTCGTTATTTGCACAGAGTTTATTAATAAACTCACACAGACAATGATGTAATGCTTTGGCTGTTAAACTAGTGGAAACGTAGGCTTCGGTTTGCAATCCAGCTGGTGGTGAGACGCCCTGAACCTCAGCTGGGAAATTGCTCCGTAATCCTCTCATTTTGTGTCTCTGCCTTCTCCGCCTCCTCTCTTTGGCTCGGCCGTGCCGCTCCATTCTTTCCTTCGTCACGTTCTCGCTCGGCTGAGCTGACCTCGTTCCTCAGAGCTGCCGGAGAGCCTCGGCGAAAGAGATTTAAGAGAGCAGAAGAATCTCTGCTACTCCCACTGCAGTAGCTTTATGTAGAGCCATTTTCATATTTCCAACATGGACCTGATGTGTGTGTTGGGAAAAGCGTGAGTAAGGCTGAGAAGGAAGGAATGAGGCAGCATGGATGAAAGAGTAATGACAGAGCGATTGAAGGATGAGCGCGAGGTGTGACCCCGTTTAACGACAGCATCAAAGCGGACGCCCGGGGAATCTGTGATCTTCACAGAGTCAACAAGAACAGGCGGAAAAGTGTGTATGTGTAAGCATGTAAGAGAGACGGCTCTGGAAACCACAACAGAACACACAACGCTGCTTTATAATACACAACGCATCATTTGTACCTGATACACTGACTAACACAATAAACACTATTCAATATCTCAGTCCTAATTTATCTTTACAGCACTGCTTATTGAGGTAATAAAGTGAAGTGAAGTGAAGTGACATTGTGGCCAAGTGTGGTGACCCATACTCGGAATTTGTGCTCTGCATTTAACCC
>CM074957.1:2192941-2219955 GCA_037577455.1 Pangasius macronema
GAACCCACCACCTTCAGGTTCACCTTCGGGTTACAAGTCCGACTCTCAGACCATTAGGCCACGACTGCCCCCAAAACACTCCATGTTGTGCCGTTATAGGAAAATAATCAACGACGTTATGGTGTGATGAAGCAGAGTAGATTATTTTCCTATAACAGGAAGTGATTTATTCCTCTTATACCACAGCAACGACTCTTAAAGAACAAGACTTCATACTTTTTTTTATCCGTTTATGGTTACATTCAGTGGTGTGGAAAGTCTTCGAAACACGTTAGCTCCTGTCCTCACTTACGTTATAGTGTTGCCTCACCAGCCACTCCTTTCTCTCTCTCTTGAAGCTAATTCTAAGGAAAATAATTAACGTAAACCAAAAGCGTGAAGACTTTTGAAAACGATAACATATTATAAACCGGCTGCACTACTGTCTGAGCTGCTGGTATAGAAAATGAATCAACGCCGACACCTCCTGACCAATCAGAATCGAGCATTTAACTTCTGCGCTCACCTAACACACATATAGTGTATTCCTAACCTCTGGTTGTGGGTAGGTGTGGACCGGTGTGTTGTGCCAATGCTTCATACTTTACCAGCACCATTTAGCAAGATTAATAACAGGTGATTATTAAGATGAATGCAGCAATTACAGCTGTTGTCCCTGCCGCTGTTGCTGATATTAATAACGGCTCCGTTAACCGCGGCGTAGTCGGCAGGAACGCTCCAGAAATAACGGAGGATGGTGGAAATTAGGTAGAAATAACAATAACCAATGAGTGTCGTCACTCATGCATCACCGCTGGGAATGGTGAAATTAAGGTTTCGGGCTTTGCAGTGACGCAGTTGTCTATCAGTGCCAGAGTGCCAGAGGGGGCAGTCGTGGCCTAATGGTTTGAGAGTTGGACTTGTAACCTGAAGGTGAACCTGAAGGTGGTGGGTTCGAGTCTCGGGTCCGGCAGGGATTGTAGGTGGGGGAGTGAATGACCAGCGCTCTCTGCCACCCTCAATACCACGACTGAGGTGAGGTGCCTTGAGCAAGGAACCAATCCCCCAACTGCTCCCCGGGCGCTGCAGCTATAATGGCTGCCCACTGCCATTAAAGTCACTTCACTTCACTGTATAACTGTTCATCAGTGTCGCTACTCCTTCATGTAGGATGCCATCCGGATGATGATCACGCAGGCCAACAATCACCTCCAGGAGCTTAAGAGATCCCTCGCTCTGGCTGGAAGGTGAACGGATGCGGCTGCAGGCTCCTGTGTGAGCAACCTGTGCTGAAGGTGTGTGCCATGCGTAGAGACACACACCAACACAGTGCATGTTTGTCTTCAACTCTGGCCTAAGTTGGCCTTCGTCATCACTTGATGGTGCTGTCTGACTGTAAACCAGGAGGTCCGGACTGCACCGCTGTGATGTTCCTTGCACTCATACACCTGATCGTATTCGTGTTAGTTAGAGCAGAGAAATCGTCAAATTGTTCTGGGCTGGGTTTTGATTGTGTCAGAGTGCTTGAGTTCGATCCGCCGTCTCTTCACACGGTGTGCTGTGAAGTTTTTAAAACAGACAAGCAGAATAAATTCAGGTTGTATTTTAAACTGATGATTGTCGTCTCCTGTGTCATTTTTGAGAGAACGTCAATGTCTCGCACTGAAATAAAAACCCAGGTGATGTAGTACATTTGCTGAAAATGACTCATGGACACTTTTTGACATGAAGTAAGGAGCAGGTAAGCAGATAACACACAGATCCAACAAGCACCATGAACACTGTTAAGCCAAGAATGCAGAAAAAAAAAAACGCAGTAAGCCTCTTTGGCCTTAAGTTTGGGACAGGGGTGCATACAGAAAACGAATCTGTACATAAAAAACACACAATATTAACCATAAATCATTTATTGAAGAGAAACAAAAATGCATTAATATGAATCATTCCACATTGGAGACTGTGTTACATGAACTGCGCGGAGCTTTCGGGGAGGGTTTGGTATGTGGAGTATGCAGAGAGATGTACAGAATACCAGCTCGATAAACATCACGTTTCGTTAAGACGTTTGTCACGGTAGCTGCTTTTGTACGTCATGTCTAATGATAATTTCAGATGGCGGGAAATGCACACAAAGAAGACAGACATTGTACAAAACTGTAAATTTGATAAAAATGTACAAAAACAGAGCAAGAATCAGTAATGCCTCGGCACAGAGAAATACCTTTGTGTATAAAACATTCAAAGCCCTTCAGGTGTTCTTGTTCTAAGTGAGTTTTCTTTCCTTACACTATCCTCTGTGCCTGCATAGTAGAAACAACATTTCAAACAAAGTTACACAGGTTTAAACAGATCATTTTTACCTCATACTGGCACCAAAAATCAATGACGAACAGTACGAGACACAGGCAGCAGCAATAAGTGTAGATATTTAAGAAGAAGAACACACCTAGTGACTCTTCTGACCTCTACTATGAAAGAAATGAAATAGCCACTTCTCTAACAGCTTATACAACTCAGTAGCTTTTTAAACTCATAGGATAAACTGCTATAAGTTTGATTGACAGCCAGTGTATGCCTTTTTTACAATGTAAACAATGCTTTAACCACATCTATGCCTGTCCAGTGTAAACAGTCTTTGAGCAAACCACGTGCGAGGAGAACTGTAGATCATCTACACTGCCTTACATAAGTGTTCATATCTTGTAGTGGCCATCAACTAAGGAGGGTATTAGTCAGAGAAGCAACCATGAAGCCATAGGTAACATGGCAATCTCAACATGCTTCCACCACCATGCTTCCACCACCATGCTTCACTGTGGGGATGGTGTTCTCAGAGTGAAGATCAATGCTGGAGTTCTGCCAAATGTAGCCCAGAAATGTTTAACCAGAGAACCTGATTTCGAGGTTTCACACCAACTATTGTGTTTTTCCTCCATTTTAATATTACGGGCTATTTTGTGTAGATTCATGACATATAATCCCAATTAAGTCCATTTCAGTTCTAGGTAGTAACACTACAAAATGTGGAAAAGTTCAAGGGGAGTGAATACTTATGCAAGGCACTGTAACTAGATAGTAAAGGCGGCTGGACTTGTGTTATAATCTAAAGGATATTTCACTAATCGTTCAAACCAATGGAGTCCAATTAAGGTTTTTTTGTCAATGTCTCTGAGTGACACTAGCCAATAGCAGACATCCATTAGGTCACGTACAGAGAATCGAACAGCACAAGGTAGCTTTCAGCCTTTCAGACTGTCATGCAGTAGAAAAGAAAAATGTGGTAAGAAAAATCTGGGTAAAAATGTCCACAGGTTTCCTCGAAGGAAATATAAAACCTCTTGAGACTACTACTTTGTTTTGACGATACTGTATACCACATAGAACAACACTTCAAGATAAATTACCCAGAGAAAATGGTCTGTGGTTACAGCAAGGGAAAATGGAAAACTACAGATGTTTCACAGTGAATTAAATCTGAAAGCTTATACGGCAAAGTACTCACTTGCGGACAAGTTTTATCCAGTAAGAGGTTTTGGCTGAAATTACATTTCTCTAGATTGACATTTCTCTCTAGACCCTGGCTCTTATTTCTTGACGGTGTCCAGACTTTTTAGACGACCTACACAATGAAATGGTACAGCATTTATTAAACCTAGTTACTCAAAAAAAAAAAAAAACTGGGAAGAATGTCCCAAATCTTGTTTGGCAAGAAATGAATAGTTGTTTACCATTTATTGGAATGAAAGCAGGGTAGAAATGGGCAAAAAGCCTAAAATCAAAGGTTTAATATTAAAATGAAAGCCATTAATACTTAAAATCTCATTTCAGACAAAGATTACAGCCAACACCCTGTGAGTAGCGGATGAATGGACGAATATTTAAAACTACAAGTCCAGTCGCCTTGACGTACTACCACTATCTATTTCTATCTATATGACCAGTGTTAGGTTTAACAGGTGGTTATGATCTCAGTCATCCACTCCTCAAATAACCTTCACAGAACCAAGCCACTGCTCTTGCGTGCTAGCTGTCCTCTTGTCTGCTGGTTCTGAGGAGCCTCAGTTCGTCTTCCAGGCAGCTGATCCTGTCCAGCAGGGTGGCACGGTCAGCCTTTGCTCGCTGCTCGGCCTGCCAGCTCGCCTCCTGGACCTTGCGCTCGTACCAGCGCTCCATCTGCGTGGACACTGCATCGAAGAAGCACTGCGTCACCTCCAGCGCGTGGATGTTGACCCGCTCCTGAGCAAATGTCTCCTCTCCGAGCACCTCTAGGGTTTTGGTCCCATCTTGGTCCTTAGTCCTCCCTTCAGAATGCCTTTTATGGTGCCGGCTTTTAGAACTCTTGCTGTGCTTGTGGTCCCGGGTTTGTTTTTGGTCCTTTTGGCCACTGCTCCGGCGCTCTCTGGACGGCGACATGCTGTTAGGTTGGCCTGAATTTGAGACCTCCTGTAGTTCCCTGTCTTGCCTGTGGGGGTCAGTGGAGAACAGCGTGGCACGGAATCCAGCGTGATGTTCTCCTCTCCTACCACGTCTAAACAGGACTCGGTGCCTCTTCTTACAGAGAACCTAATTCTGTTTGCCATCTTAAAAAGAAATCGCACAGTTAACCTTGAAATTCTGTTCGGTTCAAAATGACCCTTTTCTAACCAGAAGTGGAACAATGCTAAATCAGAAGTGAGCACAATTAGAAAAGATTTAGCCTGACAAATTAAGAGATGCTTGCCACTTGGTGCATCTCTTATCTTTACGTTTGTTAAAGTATATCTCAATCTTATTATAAATATGAAAACAATTTATCTATGTATCCTAATATTCACCTAGTCCTCAAAAATAGTCTCTTTATTATATTACCTTTTATCTGAAAAATGAAAAGAGCTAAAAATATTTCATTTTGGTTACTGAGGTTAAGGTTAGGGTTACTGAGGTTAAGGTTAGGGTTAGATTTAGGTGTAACAGTGCATTAATCAGCTGCATAATTAATAATTATAGCAATAGAAGGTCTGCCAAGGTCAGTAAGATGAACAGTGTGTGTAACCTACCTGAAGAGCTGTCCATCTGAACCACAAAGTAGTGATTATCCAGCATGTCCTCTTCTCCGATAGCTCCTCCCTCTCCTCCCCCGTGTCCCTCCTCAGGCTCAGTTGGGTCGCTGGTTACCAGGCAGTGGGCGCTGCCTGCAGACGGACCCCCTGTGTCACCCTGCAGTGTTACGCATCCATCTAGAGAGGAGGAGCGGTGCAGAGGGGCACAGCGTGCATCTGTTGTCAGACGTGCCTCCATCTTCTGGAGCTTAGACATGCACCAATTCTTCAGTTCACTCACCATCGAGGCCTGTGTGTGTGTGTGTATGTGTGAGAGAGAGGCATTTAAAACAAGAACTAAAATGACCCAAATGCTATATATCCATCCAGGTACTAGCTTTTAAGCTCTCAGAAGAGCTACGGGACACACTACATGACTTTCAAAATCTCAGACCTTTTCACACTACACACTACAACTGACTAGTTTGCGGTCAGTTGATTGGTGGATGAAGGGGTTTGCACGCTACACAATTACTCCCAGAAGAGGCACACACAATACACTAACTTTCACCTGGAAAGATCTCCATCAAAGCTGAAAATAAATGCAACTGCTGTCTATCATGTGATTGTAAAAGTAATAATAAAATAAGGAAATGAGAGAAAGCAACTGGAGGAAATATGTCATTGGTAGATGCAGAGAGTGAGCATCGTCTGTTCTGCAAAGAGAACTGGAGGTGTAGTGAAAAGAATTTGGGTATGACATGCCAAATAAGATCTTACAGAAGTAATATTAGTGTGCTTACATTTCCCCCTCACCCTCCCACCCAAATAGACGGATGAAAAGCTGGGCGCAGTGAACTTGCAACTAATCACAGAGAGGTACGTGTTACGCGATTCATCGCAAATAGAGCTCGGCAACACAGCTAATGCTTTAGTATTAAGGCTTATTTACATTTAGCTTGCTTACTGTGAGAAATGGTACAGGACAAAGAACCAGACGAGTTGCACTTAGCTCAGAAAGAAAGAACGGCAGACCAGTGAAAAAGAGAGAGCCAGAATGAAATCCAAGGACATGTTTTACAGACTTGCCACAATTTTGGCATTTATTACTGTAATTTGTTACATCCACCAATAGCAGTATCTTATCGTACAATGTTAATAGTACCTGTACCATGATCGGTTTGAAGATCATGACAGAACACTGAGACACTTTGACACCTGACCTGCAGAATCTAGACCTCAGGCGCACAGAAAGCTCATTTACAACAGCAGGTGAAACACCAACATAGACCACAAACTCTATTTGAATTGCACCCTGTGACAAAAAAACTCAATTTTAGTCCACAGCACTCTGGTTGGTGACACTGGTGGAACGCTAACCTGACAGCACTGGCGCTGTTATTAATGCGTAACCAAATATTAAGGTTTTGTCAGTTTTGAGCTCATATAAAATTAGCCTTAACGGTAGTTTAAATAGCAAACTGCTAATCTTATGTATTCTTTGTGATTCTAAAACTATATAAATTTGAAGTGAGAAATTGTATATAATTTCCTTACAATTTGCTTAGCACCTGATCCACAGCTACCAGAGGGCAGAACTCTATAGCAGTCACCTTCATGGGTTATGATTATGGCTTAGTGCCAAATCCATCCTGTGTAATGTGAATATTACCTGTCTCTTTTCACCCTCCAGGCGCTCCTGTTTTGTCCTCTCGTCGATGCGGTGTAAACACTCCATCCTTTCAGCAGACACTCTCTCTAACGTCATCTTATCCAGAGCTCTGATCTGAGACCAGCAACAACCACAGGGAATTTCCTCAGTATTATAGACATGTCATGGTTTAACAATGCCTTTATCACAGAGTGACTCAGTAGTAAAACTGTAAAACCTAGTGGTAAACAACCGCATCTCTCCAACTGATAAAGTGCCTGAAAGCGGTTTGTGTCAGAGCAATCAGGATTTAGCTTTTATGTGTTGGTTCATTTTCAATATTTTAACAACCTAAACATAATCTTTCCACATAAAGCTTTCCAGTTTCTATGTAACATGACGATCTGTAGGGATACTTCATTATATAATGTGTGTAACTTCATTTAAAGTGTCTACCTGGTGTTTGTTCTTGCGGTCCAGCTGACCCATCTTGCTGTTCATAAGCTCCTGGACCGTGTGAATCTCAGACTTCATCTCCTCTTTGGTGGCCTCCAGCTGGTTCTCCAGTTTGCTGATGAGCGGTTCACACCTGCAGCCGTTCAGAGGAGCCTGCAGACCAGCGCACAAACAGGAAGTCACTCTTTCAGAAAATAACACAATGGTATTACATCAGATACCGCTTTTAATGGATTGCACCAGAGAACAGTTCACATTTAATGTGACTTTAGACGTGAAGGTTAAGCATAACCTGTTGACTTCTCCAATAGTTTGGAGAGTGCTTCCATCTCCTCGCAGAAAACGTCACCATGTTAGGGATTATGTATTTTTCTTTGTTAAATAACAACGCATTTTTTTTGAAAAGTTGTTTATTATTAGTGTTAAGCATTGGTGGTTCAGTGGTAGATTTCTTGCCTGCCATGCAGGAGGCCTGGGTTCGATTGCTGGCCAATCCACTGCTGGGTTTTGAAGCCATTTGTGTGGCAAGAGCCTTAACCCAAGGAGGTTTACAAGTGTTGTCTATTCTGCCCAAACTAGGGTGGAGGGAACTAGAGGCTTACACTTAAGGTGGTCTTTGGGGCAGTGGGGGCTGAATGGTTAAGGCTCTGGGTTACTGATCAGAAGGTCAGGTGTTCAAACCCCAACTGTTGGGCACTTAAGCAAGGCCCTTAACCATATCTGCTCCAGGGGTGCCATATCATGGCTGACCCTGCACTCTGACCCCAGTGTCCTAGCAAGCTGGGATATGCGAAAACCACGTTTCACTGGCTCTGTATTCATATTCTGCACAATGCCAATAAAAGCTGAATCTTAATCTTAGATTGTGATTATGTCAAGTCCCTGAATAAGTTGTTACTATAGAAATGATAACTTATTAGAATGAGCACAAACCTGTGATTTGCCTTGTAGCTGGAACTACTGTCAGATCAACCCCCTCTAACCAATCAGATTTCAGAATTCAACAGTGCTGTGGTATAATGGACTTTTACACATTTACCTGCATGACCTTGCCATCTTTGTCCCTGTACAGTGTGTACAGCTGATAAGCCTTGTAGCTGTGGGGAGGAGGAACAGCTCGGGGAGGTGAAGCTCTCGATTTACTCCTCTTTCTCTGCTCTTTACACTTATTCTCCCTGCTGGATAGAGGGTCTGATAGGGAAGGCTGCAATAACACATACACACACATACACACACACATACACATATTATTGCTGTCACTGCATAAAGAAAGACTAAATTACACAGATCTTATGCTTTGGGTATTTCGGTAACTGCTGATCACCTGGGATTTTCATAAAAGTTTCTAGATTTGACACAGGATGGTGTGAAAAACAAACAAACAAAGAAACATCCAGCAAATGTCCGTTCTGCAGGTGGAAAAGGTCAGAGGTCAAAGGAAAATGGCCAGACTAGTTCAAGCTGACAGGAAGGCTATGCTAATTCAAATAATCACTCTATACAAACGTGGTGAGCAGAAAAGCATTTCACACCAATTCAAACACTAAGGTGAAAAAAAATCAGAGAATGTGGGTACAGACTCACCAGAACTGGACAGATGAAGACGGGAAAAAGACCAGGTGAGGTTTTTCCACCTTCGACTGTCCAGTTTCGGCCAGCACAATCAAAGAGTTTATAGCGGCTCCTCTTTTAGACAGAATAATGGAACATAACGTAACGCGTTCCCCACCTTTTCTTTGACTCGGCTGCGGCTCCGCTCACGGCTTTTTCTTTGCCGAGTGCCATGCGGTGACTCGTTCCTGCAGTTCCTGTGTCTCTGTGCAGAACGATCACTGCTGGGAGTTTCTTCCGCTGCAGACACACTTTCCTGCAAGTCACATGGAGTCACAGGATCCCAAATTGAATACTTACGTACTATTCTATGCCATAGTGTGAGTAGTGTGTTCATAATGAAAAGAAGAAGTGAAACTGAAAAACTAAGTGTGGAATGTTTGGACACTTTATGCGCTCAACGGTCGCAGTTTTGCTTACGTAGCGGAAGAGAGGAGGGGCTAATTTAATTATTTACACACAACCACAACTTACTATGTTGATTTTGGTTCGTGCGAGCTAACTTCGCCTTGTGGAAACAATTATGCCTCCATCTGATGATGACCAATGTCACGCTGGGTGTAAACGTTAACATTGACATAAACATGAAATGAAGATGAAGAAATTCATTTTCACCGACTCCAGGTATTCGGCTAATGCTAGCAGCGTCGCATTACGTGCATTTGACGCCATTTGCCATCAACTGGGAAGTGGCTTAAAAAACTGTTAGTGCTCTATTTGAGACGATACTACCCTTCTAAAATTCATACACTAGACTGTAGAGTACATAGTGCATAGTGTAACTGCATAGTTTATTGTATGCCATTTGGGACACATCTATTGCCTATGTTTACATGACTTACAAGATTTACACTAATCACAGTATATTCATTGGCATGTGATCTGAACTAATGTACGAGCAAACATCATGTTCACATAACCTTAAGGTAACACATACATCCGTTTTCAGTTGCATTGCTTGTGTTATTATGAAGCGGTGTCACAACCTTGAACTGAAATGGATTTAATCTGGATTATATGTCATAAATTTACACTAATTAACCCATAATACTTAAGTGGAGAAAAACAATCTATAAAATTTGCTAAATTATTTACAAGTAAAAAAAAAATTAAAGTTCAAAGATCCAGGAATAAGTGCTAAAGTGTGTGTGTGTGTGTGTGTGTGTGTGTGTGTGTGTGTGTGTACACGTGACCTCTCCTTTCTACCTTACTCGGCAGCATCTCATCGCGTGGGACCGACTGTGCTCGTCCTTCAGCTCTCAACTTTTCCCTCCTTTTCCTCACACTTCTGCCACGGGTGAAGCTCTGAATCTGAGCACACACACACACACACACACACACACACACACACACACACACACACACACACACACTAACGTTCACTTACGAAAGGATGCCCCTAGGTGTGAATGCGTGAGTTGTGTGTATGTGAACACCAAAAAGAATGACTTTAACTGTGGTCGCGTTTGTGTATACGGTGATGTCACATCCTGACAAGTCTGAGCTTTCCGAAAATTACGAGTTTGAGGAAAATGTGACGTGAGATGCTAATTACCACAGTTTAGACAAGATGTGACCACAGACGAGTTGACGTGACACCACTGTTTTACTGAGTTGATTCCCAAACATGTTGACAGATATTTAATACTTTGTGATTTCAGCATGTGTGTGTGTTTATGTGTGTTTGTGGTTTTTGGCACACTGTGCCTTCCATCTCTGTCTGTACTTGTATTAAGTTTCAGTTTCCTGTCTGCACTGTGATCTTTGGCCTGCTGTGATGAACAGGCATTCCTGATAACAGGACAAGCCAATGCATCTGCAAAGTATCGTAAATATTATTAAAATAGTAATAATTATGCCAGTAGATGGATGGCCAATAAAAATATCTGAAGGAAATAACACTGCTTGTGTCTGCACGTGTGTGTGTGTGTGTGTGTGTGTGTGTGTGTGTGTGTGTTGTTGTCTGGTTACCTGTGGTGCTTTAGTCAGCAGGAGAGCTACTTCAGGGTTGTTGTTCTCTCTGGCCTGGTCCAATGCAGTTTGTCCGGCCTATATCACGAAATAACACACACACACACACACACACAGATATGACAGATAAGCCTGAACATGTCATCCTCAGCTATTACTGATAACTATCAACTCTTATAATCTGCTGTGTGCCTGATTTGAACACAAATGCACAGCAATGAACCAAACTATGACACAAATCAGCAGAGTTGTGAGTCGAGTCACACAAAGCCGTGAGCTGCGTGAGAGACGAGTGAGTGAGCGTGTGTATATTTGTCTGTACGTGCTGGAAGAGGGCTCACGTTGTTCTGGGTGTTGCTATCGGCTCCAGCTTCGAGCAGCAGACGCGCCGTCTTCTTGTGATTGAGCATGGCCGCCACGTGCAGGGCCGTATCTCCTGCCTTCTCCGCCAGGAAAACACACGTTTATTTAACACTTGTGAAAGGAGTCTCCAGTGTCGGCATTTTGTAACAGTCAGAACTAAAGCTGTTCCTTTAACTTTTCCAATACGGTCGATTCTTCAGTGAGCGCTTTGTGAGAACGTCAAGAGGTAGTTAGGGAATGGATTTATACCGGTTATAACTATTATATAGTGTGATAACCACCACATTACGTGTAACTGTAAACGGATAAGAAGTATTGTAATTGTTGACACATTGCTGTGGTATATGAGGAATAAACCACTTATGACAGAAATGCGTCAGGTCACATCACACCACCCCGTCACTGATTATTTTGCTATAACAGCATGCCCCTAAGTGTTTTATTCCTTACTTAATGACTAACACCTCGTATTCACAAAATTTTGGTTATCTATGAGTTGTGTGTTATCAAGAATGGTGTTTTAAGTCGACAGGAACACGTTCTTTCGATTAATATCCATAGAAAATTACACCATAGGCCCCCATAAAGGACACCATGTTACATATTACATTTCATTATTCATTTTTTTTCCCTTTGTTTATTTCCACCCACAATCTTTAAAAGACCTAAAGGGCTCTTCGTCTCTCTTGGAAGCCCTTTAGGGCTCTGTGTAGAAACCTACAACAGAGTGTTTCCCTTTCGCTGGAACTTCTTTAGGAAGCTAAACAAAAGTTAAGGAAGCTTACCTGATTCCTCTCAGCCACTGAACAGAAAGCGCCTAGCAGAATGCGGATAACACCCACGTGGTTGTAGCGGGCGGAGACATGCAGGCACGTGTCACCTACCTGAGGAAAACAAATACACACACACACACACACACACACACACACACACACACATAAGTACCATAGCATACCTTTCACCCAGCACAGACAGGAACTGGCGCATCATGTCTCATTCAGCATGACCATGTGTGCAACCACAGGCACTTAAACTCACTGAATGAAGGAAAACCCTATTATTGTGCACTCATTGTGCCACTCACACACAGTTTATGATATTTTCCACTCAAGTCAGTGCTTGAGTATGTTGTTAGGTTGTTACACTTTATGTAAAAGCACTCAGGACAGTGAAAAGAGAGAGAGAGAGAGAATGCGACGGGTAAAATGAGAGGCACTCACATTGTTTTTGCTGTCGGGACGAGCTCCTCCCAGCAGCAGAACTTTAGTGCTCGGAGCATGACCGTTCTGGCAGGCCAAGTGTAGAGCCGTGTTCCCTGCCTGAAAATGTTGAACATTTTTGGCAGTACATCAATAAAAGGTATTCGTAAAGAACCTAATAATACACTAGCTCAAGAAACAATATTAATGGAAAGAGGCAGACAAATATCCTGCATGTGTGTAGTGAAAATAAGACCATTTCATGCTCACTTTAAATAAGATCTATCAAAATTTGAATTTGGGGAAAAAAATCCTTAATGGGTTCTTAAAGTTTTCTTCGGATAGTTTTGGGTGCTTAGCACCTTTTATAAAGTGGTTCTACATTCAACCTTTTCTAAGAGAGAAACCTTCAGCCATAGAGGAGCAATCAAGAAACCCTTAAGGGGGTCTGGACTTTTTTTTCTTAGCGTACTGTAATTTCCTGTAAACTTGCAAATTACATCTGACTGCAAGTTTGAATAAGTTGCCTTATGCCTGGGCCACACAACTAAGCTTTATACCATCGTAATCGATTTTGAAAATCTGTGAGACGCCAGATATTCAGTTATCAAACCTCCCATGCTGTGAAGCAATGTATATAGTGTGTAAACTTTACTAACGATTCTCTGAGTTTGACAACACAAGCACAGTAATGTGAGTTAAATACCTCACGACAACATTTATACTGTATTTGGTATTAAGGCAAACATGGCATCTACATTTTTAAAAAATATGATAATATACCACTTCAATTACACAACCAATACACCATTAAAGAAAAGCTATAATTCAATAATCGCATTTATATGCATTATATTAGTGAAACCTGTGTGTCATGTAATTAAAACCTGCATAACCTGGGCATTTGGGTGTGTGTGTTGTGCTAAATGACTTATGTAATGCAGTTGCTTTATCCTTTGACATCCTTTCGCAACACCTAGAAGATGGTACCCTGAATTAAAGCTGTCAAAATGCAGTAGATTTGATGCAAATAACAAACATTTGGATAATAAGTAAGGCATGCTCCTTATGGAAAACTTCACTATATCATTTTCAGATCCATTCATACAAGCCTCTATGAATGAGCTGTTAGTAAAGAAATGATAAAATATTAACATTATACCTGTGAATTAGTTAACAGCTTCTGACCAATCAGATTTGAGATTTAGTGCCACTGTGGTATAAATTATTATTTGTATAGACACCGCTTCTTTTAGAAACAATGTGTATTCTTAAGGATTATCTCAGTATGAAAGTCACGGCCCTTTATAGACTGTTAGTAAATCACCTTGTATGTTTTTTGTGGGTGTTTTAACGTACGTAAACTCTTAGTAGTTCACAGCCCTAGTGTATTAGTAACTATCAGTTAATTCTGATATTTATACATCGTTCAACAGAACTGGATGAAAGTAAAAGTACCTTGTTTTTAGCGTGGATGTTGGCCCCGGCTTTAACCAGCAGTTTGACAGACTGACTGAAGCCATGCCACGCAACCTCGTGCAACGCCGTGTTTCCGTCCTATCCATTCAAACGGAAGCTTAGTCAATAATGTTAAGTTGATCAAATGAAAAACTGAAATGTGTGTGTATGTGTGTGTTTCACCTTGTCTTGCCTGTCCAGTGCACACCCTTCCTGAATGAGCGCTGTGATGACATCACCGTTTCCCACCACAGCTGCTCTGTGCAATGCTGTCTGATCGCCCTGGCAACAAGAAGTCAACATTTCCATCAATTCAACTTAACTTGCTGAATGATTACATCAATCCAGCAACTTGTGACATGTGTTCGTTCTGTTCTTTAGCCAAATCTGCACTTGTTTTTGGGGGAATCTGTTCAGGCTGGTGCTACACTGCAAAGATAATCTGAATCAGATTTGCTGTCTGAGCTCAGCAGGCAATGAACTCAGAAAACAGCAGGGAGAGGTGAGGCATAGATCGTCCCATGGCTGATAAAACATTTGCTGCAGTCAAAAGACCAAAAATAGACGAAGCAAGAGCAGCATGGGGATATGGCGGAAATTGGCTGATACTTTACTGAGCTCTCATAGCAATGAACAATTAATATAACTGGATAACTGGAAATCTTCATCAGCATACTCCTGCATCCTCTTTCTCCCAGCTGAGTGTGAGTGAGTGATGAGTGCCTGATTGTGAGTTTCTAGCATCACAGCAACCGTAGCTCATGGACTGGGTGAAAATGATACGCCTGATCCAGGGGTTAAGTTCACAGACAGTGCCCACTGGTTGTGGTTCTAGCATTGACACTGGAAGTAGCTGAGAATCGGGGCAATTCTTTCACTGCCTACAGATTCATACAGCATGCTTTAAGGCATGCTTTCAGAACTATGAAATCACCAGCGCTAAATTAACCCCTACCTACAGGCATTAATTTAGCATGTCACTGTTACCACCAAGCTTTCACCAAATAACATGTATAAACCAGCCAAGAAGACCACAGCCATTTGCTATGAGTCATGCAAAGCACAAAATGCAAAACCTGGTCATGCTCTTTGAATACAACAAAAACAAGCAAGGTTCCAGCCAGACTCTACGAGTGCAGGATAGTTTTTGAATCATAAACAATACAACGATAAAAAAGGCTATTAAAGCAGACCTAAGAAAATAGGAGACACGTAGAATCCAAAGCATTCATGTCATCGGTCTTTTTTATCTTTACATGGGACAAGTAATAAACGAGAATTGGAAGCTAATCTGTCACAAAAAATGGTTTTAAATCTCCAGTAATGAATTGCACCAAAAGTAGTTTAGCTAACAGAGAGGGAAAATTATGTAAGACTTTAATTCAATGGTGATAACTGTTCAAACGTATTGAGTACTCACATCATCCTGAATGTCCAGATCGCAGCCGGCCTTCAACAGGATCCTCACCACCTCGATATGGTTTTTATAAGCGGCCAAATGCAGCGGAGTCCGGCCATACTGCGCACACACACACACACACACACACACACACACACACACACACACACACACACAGTCTTATTAATATATGTGTAGGTTGAATCCCATGAAATGTCTACACGTAACCCTAACCCTAAAAATTGTAATATCAGTGGTGGACAAATCAGTTAAGACAAGAAGTTAGTTAATAAATTTATAATTTTTCCACCTGATAACAAATGGGCTTCCAAATACCACAATTGTCTAACAGTAGGAAAGCATCTTTTACTCTCACAAAATGGTGGCCATTTGGTATGTGATAGCAGGTGAGAACTCGTTACAAGTAAATTGGAAGGTAAAATGTATTTCTATAATCATGAGGACATGAATAGAATGAGCTCATGATGAAGTGGAGGAAAGCCATCAGAAAGAATCAAGATGGTATTATCAAGAAGCCTATTACCATTGTTATCAGTGACAATTATCTTATGACAAAATCAAAACCTTCTGTGAAGTAAGATTAAGATTCATAGTAATGATTGACTAGTCTGCAAAAATATTTCGTCAGAGCAAAACCTGAGAATGACAGAAATACTGAGCATCTTATCAGTTCCACAGCTGGTAAGGGACAGATTCCTGCCAGTGGTTCTACCAGATAATTTTTCACACGATTAGCTGCTATGTTAATACATCTTCAGTCAAAACAAACAGGAAGAGATTAAGCACTGTGCCATAATAACGTTGAATTTGTTTTTAAAAAACAGACAGCATTACCATTCACATATCAATTTCAGTATTATTTAATGTTTTAAAGAGTTTAAACAGTTAACAGGAGCTCTTAGCCATCTTCTCTCATGCTAACTGCTGAAGGCAATGTTTTTAGCAGCATGTACATTACTGGACACTGTTTTTAGACTATTTAGGACAAACAACCTTCATTATTACTGCCCTTTCTTACTCTAAAACATGTTTTACACATTTCTTTACATTTTTTAAAAATACGCCTTTCTAAAAATGCTAACCTTCTTGTGATATAATGAAAGCTAACAGGAGCAGGTTAGCATGGCATTGTTTACAGAATGCTAGTCAGTGCTAGCAAGAGGTACTTTGCTACTGTCCTAAAGTTTGATTTTTTTTTTTAAGTATGTGTACTTGAGTGTTTTTGTTGTAATACTTTTATCTTTTACGAACTATGTTATTTTTCAAAAGAGGAATTTCTACTTTCTACTCAGATAGTTATAAACACTACTTCTACTCATATAGTTTCAAACACGACATCACTACATGTCTCTATAATCATAAATTTGTATTTATAAAGTGACTTTTTAGCATCAGAAAGCTTCAAGGCAGCATTCCTAAAAAAAAAATCCTAACAAATTTAACAGATGTGAATGCTACATAACACCCATCACTGTAACCTATCTGCTTATATTTACACTACAGACAGCTAGCTAGCTATTGTCACAGTGGTTATGTTTACATGCACATCTAATTTCGCTTAAGGTCTATATTCCAAATACGATGTTTATATGTGTACAGGCATCAGAATATTCCTGTTTACGTGGATGTTGTAAGTATGCCTGAGTTGCCAGTTGCCACCCACAATTCCTTGAGGACTGAGCATACATATACATCTCCTTTCAGGTGTTTACATGCAACAAATTTCCGATTAAAACAGACATAATCCAGGGGAGGGAATCAGAATTTGGGGAATCAGAATATTGTCTTAATCTGAATCTGGCAGTCGGATTGTAGCATTGACACGAATCATGTTAATACTAATTAGAATATTGACAAATTCTGATTAATATCGGAATAGTGATGTGCATGTAAACATGGCCGGTGTTGTTATCATTCTAGCCAACAGCGCGATTAAGAATAAAGCTGTTGTTAGTTAGCCTTAGTGTTGATTTCTTCATGAAAGGGGGACTAATTTACCATCAGTAATTCAAATCAGTATGTGATCTGTATTGCAGTAAACATTTTTTCCTTCGTGAAATTGTCTTGTAATTTTACTGTAAAATTAACAGTGAGTTTATAATTTCCTACTTTAAACTGATTGCAGAGTTTGAAGCTGTACTTCAGCTTTTACAATCGTATTTATTTTTACCTGAATATATTACATTGTACTTTTAGTTACAGAATTTCAGAACTTTTGGCACCTCTGCTAGTCAATACCCATTAACTAGGATTTCCTATTAGAAACATTTGTGAAATACACATCCTTGGTTTACGCTTGAATAGAAAAGCTGTTTTTTTTCCCCCCATGTTATAGGTCATACTGTGTGGCGTTTCAAGGCGTGGCAGGAGCAGTTTGGTCTCCTGGGTTTGGTTTTCCTTGACCTGGCTTTGGAGGGCTGCCATTTTCACCTGTCGTATTTCAGGTGGAGGCCCCTGGCGGGTTCCAAGGACAATGGCACCATAGCTACAGCAATGTGACCTGACATGACCCCTAACACTGAGACAGTGAACATTATCTCAGTCCATCCTGTATTTGCCCTGCAGCCACACACACACACACACACACACACACACACACACACACGCACACACACGCACACACAGAGAGAAACCCTCAGCTTACAGTTTAGCTCTAGTTTTTCCTCTCTTCACATATATATATATATGGAGTGCCTGGTGCTGAATAGATGAGCAGCAGTTCTTTGATGAACTGCCTTGCTTTATGCCTCACTGTTCATACCCCATAAAAACTAAAACTGTTTAAGGTTATGGCTCTGATCTGGATTCTGTCTTGTGCCTGCCTTTAGTCAGAGCTGTGAAATCTCCTGACCCATTTTCATTTTCTTTCTCTCTCATGTCTAACTTCACTCCTACTCACAGCAGCAAGTTTGCTCTATTATCACTCATACCTTCCTCCACTCTTTCTTAGCAGGATACAGCTGAGATCTAAGACCGAGAAAAAAAGCATTGAATAATACCGTTTCTCAGATGATGCTCCAATTGTAAGCTACTGATAAAAGGAATCCAACAGCTTTTTTAAAGAGTAACATTTACTGTGTGAGGAAATCACACTTAGCTACAGCATGGTGGTGAAATATATTTATGGTTTCTTAAAGTTGAGGTGCCAAAGTATGAGACAGGCAGAAAAGCAATTTTGGCCAAAAACTTGATTATTCGTTTTTGGCTGTTCTTGAGCTGTAGCATCATCCAATAGGTTTTTCCATGCTCTTGAAGATAGCAAAACCTGTTCCAGGAATCTACAAACACCACTCAGTGTGCACACTGAGCAATGCCTGTTACAAAACCCATTTTTCAGAACAAAGTCCCCACTGAGCAAAGCTCTTTGTAGAAGCATACCAGAGCCCAGCTAGTCGACTCACCTTGGTGACGGCAACCTTGGCACCCTTGTTGATCAGCTGCACCACATTGTCGGCCTGGCCCTTGTGCGACGCTACCAGGAGACGCTCGGAGAGTGCACGCACCGATGCCTCATCCTGCTGGCTCATGAAGCAGAGGTGAGCCGTGACCAATCTAACTCATCTTCAAAGAGTCGAGATAGAGCAGAGAGGCACTATAGACGTTAGAGCAATGGAAGCGGCATGTCCTCAATTTGGGCCTGCAGATGGACAGGAAACACACGGGGTGAAAATGTGAAACGAGGTGGAAAACAGGAAGAATGTATGAAGAGTGTGTGCACGCTCATGTGAGGGAATACAGTGGTGGCCATTAGGTCAATATATGGACTCCCAAATTCATCTCATATTTTATCGAATAATGAGCATTACAAGATTGTCATATGAATATCTTATAATATAGATATTCATATATACATATTTTAATAATATTCTTAATAATCATAGTCATAGTCATAGTCATTCTTAATAACCATAGTCTTAAAAAATGGATAAAATCGCCTATATTCAATATAATTTCATTTGCCATGAAATAATTTTTGCATTGTGTTTTTAGTCCTTTAAACACAACTACATTTACTCTAAAGCATCTTAAACGATGACGCTGAGCAGCCAGGGGCTAAATTCCTAAAGAGCAAAATACCACAGCGACATAATTTTCACCTGTTGAAACACAATATACCTGACCACAGACAACAGCTTGGAGCCATATAACGCTGTGTTCAAGGTGAAGGAGATATGTTAGGATTCTAATGACAGGAGGTGTTTCTACACATCACCCACCTCCATTTGTCTCTCAACACTGTCGTGCCAAGAAGAAGATAGGAAACAAGATAACAACCACTAACTTAACTTTCAGGCACCACAAAAAACATATCTCACTAACCTAGTAATACCTAAAGCAAACACAATAACACCAAGCCATATCTTTTATCGCCACCAGTCCAGTACCTAGAAGCAGATTTCAAGTCATTTTAATTGGTTACTCATCAACATTTCTAAAGATAAACGACACAGAACCAAGCAGAACATTCAAAGTAGTAACATCTACTGTAACAACGCATGTAGCTTTCGACTCTCCATCAGCTTCTGTAATGAGATGGTCAGAACAGGGTGAATAAAGACACTATGGTGAATGGTGAATTTAAGGAACCTTAGGAGATGGCATTCTGATACATCAGTTGAACTGAACCAGAGTTTGGTGTAATCACTATAACCAATGTGTCAGCAAAATGACCAGCGCAGAGAATATTGCTGTTTTGTTCACAACTGACCTGTCATTTACTGAGCTAGCACTTACTGTATATATACACGCAATGACCTTCGGCTGTACGTATTATCCCTGTAATGTACGTGACATCATTTCACGTACTACAGAATGCGCCCTCGTAGCACACAGCAAACTGGCAGATCTTTTACTGATGTCCATAAATATTACCCCAAGGTTGATTACTTTCCTGCGACTGCTGTCCCAATGTGTTTTATTCATCTTATACCACAGCCATTGGTTTAACGTTGTGGTATGACTACACAAGGCTACTTTGTACCCGTGATACATAAATTGTAAGCAAATTAACTGTAATTATCATTGTAGCCATTTGCCTTGTCATACCATTTATAACATAGCTGTTAGCATCACACAGCTACATGGTGTCTTATGAGCATTTTAAAGAAATAAACATACAAAGAAATTGCCATAAGTCTTTACTATCTTTCATGTGTAATTCATAACAGGCACCCACACACACACCCACACCCCGGTGTGCTTAATCCCATAATTTTCTGTTTATGGAGTCTGAGGCAGCATGTAAAGAGTTGTAATTACGGCATATACTTTAGACCTTAATATGCTGCTGTTGATGTTGTATGGCTTCAGTCGTAATTCATAGTTTCACGAAGATTTCCATGCCAAGAGGAGGCACTAGTGCTTACAAGTGAGCTGTGTTTTAGAGGCTCACCTCCATATCTGATTTTGTCTCCCTTCCGTCATGCATGGAAGTAAATCACCTCAAAGATGATAAGGCTTCCGAAGCGTTTAGAGCTTCACATACCTCCTCAATCTCCAGGCATAAATGTACTGCTACTGCTTGCTCTAAGAACACCTGAACATTTATCTCTGATGAGAATTCTTCACATAATTCTAGCTTGTCAGATTTAGAGGATCTCGAGGGCACAAACCCTAGCAAAACTATTCCGCGACACTCCTACACAGTTTATCGTTTAACCCCAGAGGCCATGTTGTTCAGTCCCGCATTTTCCTCACAGTTTGGTGTTTTTTCTGCGCCAAACTCTCTGAAGTGTGAAAAGCAAAAGAAACACAGAAACATGCAATACCAAAGATAAGGTTCAGGATTTAAAAGAGGCCCATGCTCTTTGGTTAGTCTGTCGCTCACTAGTGAATAGATCGTCATTCAAAGCTTTTACCCCATTGTTCTGAAAGAATCAGAAGGAAGAACCTCACAGTTCTTTCCACATTTAATGGAGTTTGCACAGATCAAGAGACGTGAGCAATAAACACACAATTGGTAAGTCATGGCCATTTAGGGTTTCACCCCAGACCCTTGGAAAAGTATGGTTTCTGTAAAGCTGTTTTTCTTTTTAAAGTGCTGTATAAATAAAACTGAATTGAACCTTGGAACTGAATCTTGGGTTCACACCCGCGACTGATTCTAGACTTGTTTGGGATCATTGACGCCACTTTGTTTTCCCTGAAAACTGCAAACCGCTGTTGCATTTCTATACGTCACGTCCACTTTTTCTGCCAAATGAAAGACACTGATGTTCATTCGGTCCTGTTACTTATCGCTGATCGGTGCATGTTGGCATGTCCATGCATGGGCCATTCTTGCATGAGATCTTTGCAGGATTTCACAATATGTGTGCTTATCTAATGCTCTCAGTGTGAAGACTTGCCAGGAAGTTGCACTTATTGCAATAACCCTGTGACAAGATGAACCAATATCTGACACCCAGTCCTGAAAGTGAATATCTTATAATATATGTGGTGCTAGCCCTGAGGTCACCTGAAGTGATCTGCAGATAAGATCCAAGTCATTGGCTGTCTTTAAACAAAGACTACGTCTTCATCAAGCACTTATTTAACTATTAAAAAAAGATTAGGAAAACGTGTGTGAAAGTGATTGTGGGAGTGAGTAAGGGAGTGCATTGTGGTTTCTTTTCATGCTAACTTCTCCCAACAAGGTTTTAGGTTGATGGTATTCTTAGGCCCTGATCTAGCGAACTAGCATAAGGATATGGTTTTGATAACGACTACAAAGCACTTCTGTAAGACACTCTGGATAAGGGCTGTAAATGTTAAAGCCTGGCTTTTCCTGGTGGATCTGGGATTTATTTCTGGCTTTCACGCTTGACCACACATATCAAATTCTTGAGGCAGACAATCTCAGGTCTGGGTAAAAGTTCAGGCGTGAAAAAAACCTAGGTGTTTTGAGTTTTTGGAGTAACATATCAACAAGTTGGAGCTTTCACGCAACTCTACACTCGGTCCTCAATCGTTCTCTGGATGATTCTCACTCTTTAAAGTAGAACCCTTTCAACGTAGAACCCTTAAGGGGCTCCCCCGTGGTGCAACAGAAAACCTTTCGCTCTATCGTCTGGAGATTGTTAGATAGTTAAGAATCCAGATGATTCTACAGTCATCTGTGAATCAAACCCGGCCATGCTCTCAGGGGGCATAATCTCTCTCCCCTGTCAATCATAAAAGCATCCCAGCAGCATACTTTTTTTTAAAATGACAGCTTCTGAAAGCTATTGAAAATACAGTACTGTGCAAAAGTCTTAGGCACATGCAAAGCAACGCTGTAGAGCGACGATGCCTTCAAAAATAATGGAATTTCTACATTGAAAAATATTATAAAGAGCAGTAATATTCAGTAAAGAGTAATAAATGAAACAAAGGCAATATCTGGTGTGACGATCCTTTGCTTTAAAAATGAAAATGCGTAGTCTTTGGTCCAATGTGTGCAGTTTTATAAGTAAAACTAGCTGTAAGTGTTGAGCATCTGAACAGTTCTTCTGGAGACTTTGACTGTCGACTGTATATTTTTGGAGTTTTCGTGGTTTCCCTGCTCTAAAATGCAGGTAACTTAACTAATTTATCAGGTCGTATATTAGCTTATTTGAGTGTATTGCACTAGGAAAGACGCTAAGCCGCTCCGTTCAGTGTTTTGAAAGGAGTTAGTGAACCAGTCTTTAAGAAAGCTTTACACTTTCTTGCCACTCTGACTTACTCATTAAGGATCTAAATTTACATCCAGATTTCCGCCAAGCTGCTTAGTGATGATATCTATTGTTAAAACCATTAGACAAATAAAACTGAACTGAGGTTTATTCCTACTAGCTTACTAGATCACCTACTGAATCCTTTTTCCAAACGTACTGTATAGTGTCAAAGCTTTCCCGAACATTTTCAGCCGTGTTGGACTTTGAACCGGTTTTGAGTGAAATCCCAGAAGAGGGCTCTCATCTGTGCCAAGCAAGATTGCACAAGACACTCTCAGATTCCTGATAAAACAAAGACAGGCTGAGATGTTCGTTTCTGGGCAGGGATAAAATCTCTAAAACAAAACTGAGCCATCGGTTTACTCATCGAGACCACCCCAGAATTCAAAGCAGCTCAAAGACTTCTCTCTTTTATCACAACTGAGAAAGCATTTATATCAGACGAAAGAGCATTGTGGTAATACACTGAAAAGACCCCCTCCTGACCAGAAGAAAAATGAATAAGACTTAAGGAGGAGACGCTGTCCCTCCCTCGTCCCTCTAAACACAGATTCATACAATAGCAAACAGGCTCTTGGGTGCAGCTAGGCAACCGGGCTTTTCTCTAAAACTGCAAAAACCCCAGACGGCTCAGAAGCACAGAAATGTTGGCCTATTGAGCCAGCTGTAGGGTTGTAGAGTCGGGCTGCACAATATATCATTTGTTAATTGCAATATTGAAAGCTTTCTAGAGTAACAGATAACATACGAACCTTCAGGGTGAATGCTCTATATAAATGGATTTTAAAAAACACGTCGTATTTCTGATATGGTGACGTTCACTCTGTAGCTGAAGCTGTAACTTTAAGTATTTCAACAATAGCAAGACATTGCGGTTTCTGTTCAACATGACAAACTATATTTTTTTGGCGTTAACGCCAGAGACAGAAATAACAAAGAGAGTTGTGTGGCGGTAATGTAAACAGGAGCTAGCTTTATTTCCACATGTTCTACAACAAAATAAAATAAAGGGGTGGTCACTCTAGGCTTCCAGCATGTGAAATTTCTGCAGAGACTGCTGCGAATATGGGCGGCACCCGGATATGACATCACGCACCAAGGCAATGTTTTTTTATCATCCAATGAATAAATGCAATCCAGGCAGCTTCACTTTTGATGTTGATTTTATATTCTGTTAAAGCTGTGTTGTATAAAACGCTATAATCGCTATAATCAGTGCTGCCTCCATCTTGGATTTTCTGAAGAGGTCACGCCGTGACGTATCGATCGTCTGTTGGTCACGCGTCTTCATCTTCATGAGTTCACCAAACTTGAACTTTGGAAAGCAGTGAAAGGAGAAACTTTCGCACTTTTGGAAAATGCATATGAATGGAAGTCTGGAGAGTTTGTTTAAGATAAAGTAATAATACGGCTTAGTAAGTCTGCAGACAACCTGAACAACCATGTTATCTCAGCCCCCGATCTAAAGTTACACTTCGGAGTTGTTCTCTGAATGTTGGGAAGCAAACACGCCTTCCTGAACCCTCCTGTGAAGCACAGTGAGTGGCATGCCGTTCCTCCTCTAACAGATTTTGTGCTGAAACAGCTCTCGCCCTCCAGCAAGCAGAAGACACACCAATCAGCACAGCCATCTCGGGAGCATGTATGTGATGTGCTGTGGGACTGTAATGCACCGTCTGCTCGTGTGTCCATTACCTCCCATCATGAAACCATTAGATGGCCATCACACACCTGGTGCTCCTTGACCTCTAAACCTATTAATCAGGTCTCTAGAGAATAGAGCAAAGACTATAACACACTGACACGGACATAGTATATGCAGACGGATAAAGAGCATAGGCATATGGACACACACCCACACACACACACACACAATGGCTTATTGCACGAGAAAGGCTACTTAAACAGCATTTTTACTCGATTATGGAAACTTGAGCGTGGTCAAATCAAATTGCACAAATTAGCGCTGATCTAATTCCCGTCTGTGTGACATCACTTCTTGAAAGCACCGGCCTGATTTGACCCATCAGCTCAAAACAGAACGGAAATATGCGATCATTTACTGTGCGATACGCAGCTTGAGGCTTTAGATGTATATGAATTGAAAAATATAGCTATCTCATTCAATATCATTTGGGACAATAGAGTAAAAAATACATACTAGGGCTGTCAGGACAATTTCACTGTAGTTAAATATGTACTTAAACGTGTACGCAAGTGCTACTTTTTGCCTGATGGAAATTTACTGAAACCTTGTTGTAGGAAAATGCCTGGAAAGAAATGAATCTGATTTATTATGTATTTTATTTTTCACCTAAATGATGGTGAAAGTCATTTAAAATACACCCTTGGCTTGCTTCACAGCTGTTATACCACAGTCTCTGACTCAGTCTCTCTCTCTCTCTCTCTCTCACGCTGTCTCTCTCAGGGTCAGAAAGAAGCTGTGAATAAAGCAATCAAACAATGCGCTGAACTGTGGCTTCCCTCAGGGGAATTTTCCACTGCCAGCTCTTACAGTGTCAATTAACCCTGAGCAGCTGACTTCTTCTCTTATACTCTTACTCTCCTTCTTCTGCTTAACATCATGCACCATTAACACCTGTGCCACATTTTTTTTTGGGAAATGGAGACTCATGGAGATTACTTTTTCAGTCATTCACTGAGCCTTCCCAGCAAGTTAGGTTAAGCAGAGGCCAGACAGACAGGAATGATACTTTCCTACCTGTAAAAACAGCGGGAGCTTAGCCAATGATTGAAGCCCAATCTTTCACAAGCGTATTCCTAATTCAAAAATGTAGCCCGATAAATCCAACTCCGATTTAGGCTTGCTCGCAGATCCACCCAAATCAGATCTTAGGTGAGAAACGGAGTGTGTGTCCTCTCTGGTTGTGATGTGGTAATGAGGAGGGTGTGAGTGTTAGCCGGTTCCTCTCGTTCGTTCCCTGCCAGGCCGCATTAGCATATCTACAGGCTGACTGGCAGCTCCTTACAGCCCAATGAATTAATGAGCCGTCTGTCAGTTCCCCCGCCTAGTCCCGACTTTACCATGGGTTCCTGGGGTGTCTTTCACTGCTAGGGACATTCTTTTGATGCACTGACACACACACACACACACACACACACACACACACACACACACATGTGCATGTACAGGCACAAACAAAACACATACAAACATAAATTCCTATATTAAATACCGACATTTTACGTATCGTCCGCCACAGATCTCTCAGCGTCTGCATCAATAATAATTGTTCTGTAGAAAAACAAGACAACAAAAAAGGCCTTCGTTCACAGGCCTTGGTTTAACACCTTCTCCCTGGTTGTACATCAGCTGCTCTTAAAGATGTCCCGATGCTGGAGGGCAGGGTGGACAGAGTCTGTGTATAGTCATTAAGGGAGGTCAGATAGAGGTTAGGCCCTTAAGCAAGGCTCTCCTGAGAATGCGTAAACGTTCCGGTTGGCTGAAAGGTTTAAAAAAATTCCGCCACTCCAGCTCCGGCCCTCTCCGTCTCCGGTGAGGCGGCTGCAGAATTCGCTGCTTAATCCCTGAGCAGTTCAGGGCTTGGGGATTTGTAGAGTTTGTGAAGGGGCCTATCATTTTGAGGATAACAACACAACAAAAACGAAGCTCTAAGTGGAATACTTTTTTTTTTTCATTAGAAAACAAATTCAGTGTTGTAAACTGTACCATTCAATTCAATTCAATTTTATTGGTCCAGTGCTTTTAATAATAGATAGGACCACAAAGCAGCTTTACAGAAATGTGGATGTAGATTTAGATGAATGTCTTGACTACATGGGATTGAGAATTCCAGTCTCCTCCAAAGGGAGACTGGAATTCTAAATCATTACAGGTATAGAAGATTAAAGGCAAACTTGGATATAAGTGTAAAGTCTCCATGTGAGATGATCAGATTATGAAATAAGGGTGAGACCTGGGCATAAACCGGTTTCTGGGAAGTGAAAATCTTTATTCATGTTGGACCACCGACAGTCGCAGAAGGTGAGTCGCAAGTGTAGAAGTAAATTATCAGGACGAATCAGGTGGAGTGAGATCATGACTGCTGAATATCTACATCACAACTTACATTTTCATGGTGGATCAAAGTTTCTCTTCCTCGATAAAAATATTAAGGGAGGGAAGTGGAACAGTAAGGTTACAGGGTGAAGAGGTGAAGAAGGTACAGGAGTTTAAGTACTTGGGGTCAA
>CM074957.1:2220055-2232412 GCA_037577455.1 Pangasius macronema
TCACTCCCAAAGAGAACCTCAAATAATATTCAAATGAGTAAATGTAAAAACATCTTCAAGATTGTAGCACAATTCTAGAAAGTATTTCAAAAGACCACACTGTTAACGTGGTCCACAGTGCGGACAGGTGAGTGATGGAGTGACAGGTGAGTCAGCCATCCTGAACCACCGGACTGATACAACCGAGAACCTCCAAGATGCAAATAATCAGAAATTCCTACTTAAGAATTTACTACTTCCTCGACTTCCTCCTCTGCCCCCAATCGCCTTGGTTCCTGGAGCGTTCCTGCCGAGCGTTACGCCGCGGTTAACGAAGCTGTTATTAATATCAGAAACAGCAGCAGGGACAACAGCTGTAACCGCTACATTCATCTCAATAATCAGCTGTTATTAATAGTGGAACTGATGAAGCGCCTCAGATTAGTGAGGAAACGCCTTCAAGAAGTCATTTATTTATTAGATGTGGACTGAAAACCTATAAAGCTGGTCTGAGCTTTTCAACATCCACTTCTGTTGTTTCAGATGTTTGATGTAGCAGCTGCTCCACGGTTACTTTTCTTGACAATATTAAAAGACATTTTATTTCATGTTGGAGCTCAAAAAACAGCTGGATAGGCCACGCCCACAATCTAGTCCAGTTGGTAGACATCCAAAGATTTGTTGCTTGGGATATAAACACAGCTAAACAAAAATCCCTCTTTTTCCTGTACAATAAGCTGAAAAGGCGTTCAGCAGGCTTAGCTATGTAAGGAGTGATGAAGCGGAGTTACAGTTACCACTCCAAAGTTGATTATTTTCCTATGACATCACATCCTGAAATGGTTTATTCCTCCTGTTACCACAGCAACTTGCCAATAATCGTAATTCTTATTCATTAAAGTATGACACGTTGTACTCTTTATCCATTTAGAGTTGCGTTAATATTGTGGAAGCAAGTTAGTTCCTGTTTTCACTTACGTTATAGCAGCTAGAAGCAGCAAGTCTCTTTTCTCTCTCTCTCTCTCTCTCTCTCTCTCTCTCTCTCTCTCTCTCTTGAAGTCGATAAGAAGAAAAAAGCGCAGAAGGTCATGTCACTGAGAAACCGCAACGTGCACAACTCCTCAGAAAACTTTACACCAAAGTTCCAGCATTACCTCTGTGACTGACACTGCAAACTTCTTCTATAAATGTTCTCCTTACAGAAAACTTCTCCATATCAATTCTTTTTTTAATCCGTGTATGCGGAGCGTCTGCCGTTCGAGTCCCTGTGAAGGAGCTGTTACTATAGAAACGATAACGTCTTCGAACGAGGGCGTTAATATAAACCTGTGATTTGCAGCTGCACTACTGTCACAGCTGCTGTGGCAGAAAATGAATCAACACCTTCTGACCAATCAGCATTGAGAATTCAGCAGCGCTGTGGTGTAATAAAAGTGGGAAGAAAGTGTGTATGTGTCTGTAACATCTCAGGTGTTAGTCTCACAGGTTCAGCGAACATCTCTTCCCCATCCTCTGCATTTTTCACCCTGATTCTCTCAGGTGTCTCACTTTCTCTCTCTCTCTCTCTCACACACACACACACACACACACACACACACTGATCGTCCTAAATGGTAGCCATGGAAACCCGTCCCCCGCTGCTGTTTGGCTGGTGAACTTCTTCGTTTCGCCCACCTGCTGCAGAGAGAGAGACAGAGTCCAGCTTCGGAGAGAGGGAAAGAGAAACGGACACGCGTGCAATTAAACACACACACACACACACACACACACACACACACACACACACACGCACGCACACGTATATATAGGAAGAAGGTTCCGGTAGGAATTGCCCAACATCAGACCCTACCTAATCTCACCACACAGTTGTCTGAAGTGTGCAGCAAGCCTGGAATATGAACATTACCATTTGATTGCAGTTTGATTTAATAGATTTTTCATGTTTAATAAAATTCATTTCAATATTACAAAGCAGCTCTATAATCTTTTTTATTGCTGGTGTGGGGATAATTGCATCTTTCCAAGCCCTCATGATTATGATACATGATTCTCCAGCTTTTTTTCCACAGCGCTCCTGAATTCTGCGTTCTGATTGGTCAGAAGGTGTTGATTTATTTTCTATAACAGCAGCTCTGGAAGTTTATATTAATGCACTCATACGTCTAATACATCATTTCTATAGCAACAGCTCATTTTTGGGGATTTGTAGGATGGACTTTCATTGTTTCTGACGTAGGAAAGTCTTTCGGAAAGAGGAGTTTATGATTTGTAGTTGATTCAGTAACATGACAATCTTGTATTATATGCCTTATTAACTCCAAGAGCGAGGAAAAAAGAGCGAGTGAGGGAACGACTGTTTATAGCTGCTGTAACGTAAGCGAGAACAGGAACTAACTTGTTTTGTGGATGTTCCACGACATTAAACGTAACGATAAATGGATAAAATATGTGTTGTTCTTTAATAAATAAAACTTGCTAACATTGGCAAATTTCTTTGGTATAATAGGAATAAAACACTTTAAGAATTTCCGAATTAACAATTTGGGACAATGTTCATTGTTAATCAGCAGCCATCCAGTGGTTTTTGCATGCGCGATTTCAGCGATCTTTTAAGCTTACTCCTCCTCACACTGGACGAGATCCCAGTAAAATCTGGGTTGAATTCTGTAACAGACCAATAATGTGTCACGTTACACAATGAAGATCCTCTTACGATAGACCTGCGATTAAAGAAATCGACTGTTTCACCAATCAGCTTGTGCAGAAAAGAGAGCTTGAGGTAATAAGGAGATGAGTTTCTGTCCATTGGCAGGTTTTGTTTATGTTTCGTCATCGCCGTTAGCGTCTTTGTAGTTGTAGCTGTCCTGTGAGATTCATGTCATCCAATGCTGTCGTCCTACTGGGAACTTTTAGACGAGCAACACAGAGATGTTAATTTAGAGAAATCAGCTAACGAGGAAATGAATTCAGGTTGTCTTTAACACAATAATACGCTGTTTGTCGTAGTGTGCTGTTATAAGCTAGTTTATAAGCTCATCTGACAACAATGAAGCATACCTATAGCTCACCTACGTTCGATTTGCTGTGCAGTAAACTATTGTGTTTGATTGTGAATATGTTTTTTTTTAGATAAAAGAAATGTTATAATCTAATGAATATAGTCATCTTTCCCCCTCTTTCCTTCCTCTTTTGAAAGCTAGACATGTTTGTTTGGCATCATGCTCATTTACATGAATAATTTTATTAGCCGACTTGCTGTGACAGGGCTAAACCATTCTAACATTTGTACGTAGGGGGGGATATGTGAGTGTAGAGAGAACACAAGATGTATTGTCGATGCTTCTGCTTTTAAAACTGCATTATACACTATTAACTTAGCGAAGAAGTGATTTAATTAAGAATCGTTCAGTAGGCTGAAGAATCGTGTGCAAGTTAAATAAATGGTACAGTCCATGTGGGTCCCTGTTTGTTTCAGGGGTCTTGGAATCTTCCTAATCTCCTGTCTCATTATGGCAGAGAGGAAGGGACTAACACACACACATATATAACTGCACACACATATCCAGGGAGTGAGAGTGAAACACACACACACACACACACACACACACACACACACACACACACATTCCCAGCTCGATCTCATCTGAGTGGGCTTCAGCATTGATTTGTTCTTGAGCCCAAGGGATGACATCACTGTGTGTAGCCGTGCGTGGGCGGGCTCCTCTTCCCTGTCCATCTCTGATTACACATGCCGTGATTGGTTGATTTAGCACATCCCAGCGCAGTAGGGTCCTGAAGGATTCTGGGAAATTTTTTTTTTAACTCCCTACAGCTGCAGCAGTTATCAAAGAAACGGCTGAGGGAAAGGATGGGCTGAGGAAGAGCGTGTGTTACTGCAATACACACACACACACGCACACACACACACACACACACACACACACATGTTAAGATTGAATATATTTAAGCTGCACAGAGGCACAGTTCAGTAATAAAGGCAGTGGCTTTTTAGTTAGCGTTCATTTTGCTAAGACTGGAACACAACTGAGTTTTTTGTTTGTTTTTTTTTTGGGAAAATATATGAAAGCATTTTAATTAACAATAATTCTGCCACAATTAAAGGAACTGTTCATCTAAAATGAAATGTGCCCAGTGTTACACTTGCCCTAGCAAGTACAGGAAGCTGACAGCCACCAGCTTTCATGCGTCATGCAGACTTTGTGCTAAAGTGGTTCCTGACACTGTGTAATAGATGTAGTAAGTTCAGCGTAGTACAAAAAAAAAAAGTCCTTCATCAGCAAGCAAGCACCGAAGCACTTGGCTTGTACTGCTTGTCCATGACTTCCTGTTTCTCTGAATATTTTGTATAACTACACTGACCTCTTACTACACCTACGATTATTACTGAAGCACACTGCAGTTACTTCCTGTATTCCTCACTGAAGCTGTTCTGGTGGCTCATGGTGGACATTTTATGTTGTTTTTTTAAGAACTGTTAAAGTATCAGATGGTCATATGTTGTCATATAAGTGTTATAACTGTACATCCTCTCTAACAGGAACCTTCAAAGGACTGTGCAAGCAGATCGATCACTTCCCGGAAGACGCCGATTACAAAGCAGACGCCTCCGAGTACTTCTTACGTGAGTGCCATTCCTGTTACTTTGACGGGTTCGGGAGCTCTGACACACGGCAGCTACCTGAATAGGTGAAGCTAGCATGATGCAAGCATTCATGCTAAAGCTCACTGGTAAAGAGAAATTAAGCACATTTATTCCAGTCAGTGTATTGTTTATTGGCTTGTTTATTATACAAAACCTGAGCATTTTTAGCTCCAGTCGTCATGACGGAGCTGTTTTAACTCTTCATCATTAAAACTCACACATGCTGGGCCTGATAAAGTCAGATCATTTTTAAGTGAATGTGTGCTTTACATGTTTAAGCCTTGATTTAATAGGTTTGTGTTATATATTTTTTAAAAAACCCTCATGTCTAACTGAGGTGAGATCTCAGGAGAAACAAGTAGCTATGTGATAGATGTTTCTTGTTTCTGTAGATGTATTGTTTTATTGTTTTATTGTTTTAGTGTTTTTAGCTAGGTAGCTAGCTTGTATCTGCCTCAGAGGCAGCATAACCCTGTATTGGAGAAATCTACCTAGACACCATGAACGTTGTTTGCTAAACTTTACCATTAGCTACTTAGACAACAAGCTATTTTAGAAATTAAAATGTGCCTATTGTTTATATATCTAATGGCCCTAGCTAGTTTCCTGACCCAGTTTCCCACTAAAAATGAACAAACATGCTAGTTATCAAGGAACTTTAACCAAGCGGCTAGCTACCTAGCTAGGTAACAAGCTAACACTAGCAAGCAAAGGCGTCTATGGTTTATATAGCCTACCTTATAAAAGTGAACATACGTTAATTTTTGGCTAACACAAAAAATAAAGACCTACTTATTTTCTAGTACATTAAAATAATGTTTGTGCTAATTAAAAAGTAAGCTCCGCCCACTATGTCACAAAATCCAGCAAGTCAAGTGTAGAAGGCGGAAAAGAGCCAAAAAACGATAACAACTATCTAAACGAAGGATTAGACTACGGCAAGGCAAGGGAAACTCAACATGAAAACTAAAACTTCTCACAGTGCATATATAACAACACCGACACCACCACCAACAACACCCACAACACCAACACGCACACCACCACCACCACTACCACCACCAAAAACAACAACAACCCCACCACCACCACCAACAACAACACCCACAACACCAACACGCACACCACCACCACCACTACCACCACCAAAAACAACAACAACCCCACCACCACCACCACCAACAACAACACCCACAACACCAACACACACACCACCACACCCACCACCACCAACAACAACAACACATAGTAACAATACAACATAACACTATGCAACTAAGGTGGGAAACCGTAGTAACTTAAATAGGGTAAGACAGGAAAAGAACCAAAAAAAACGTTAACAACTAACTAAACGAAGGATTAGACTATGGAAAGGCAATCAACATGAAAACTAAAACTTCTCACAGTGCAAATATAACAACACCGACACCACCACCACCACCAACAACAACACCCACACCGACACCACCAACAACAACACCCACACCACCACCGACACCACCAACAACAACACCCACACCACCACCACCACCACCGACACCACCAACAACAACACCCACACCACCACCACCAACAACACCCATACCACCACCACCACCACCACAAACAACAACAACAACAACAACAACACATAGTAACTATACAACATAACACTAGGCAACTAAGGTGGGAAACCGTAGTAACTTAAATAGGGTAACTAATTAGGAGCACAGAAATCAGATGTGCACAAACACCGGAAGTGAAGCAGACAACAGAGGAAGGAATTTTAAAAAGCCGTGAGTGAGGGAGTCCTCTGGTGGTCTGGGGGGGAATTGTCCATGGTGAACGTGACACACTGGCTGTTTGAACCAATGAATTTCTTTTAACAGTTTTGATTAGCGATTTTGAACACGAGCATGAGATTTATGAGGATTTGGACGTCTTTCACACATGCAAAACAGTGTGTCTTATCTGCTTTAATGAAATATCTGTGATGTGTTTAGTGATCCTGGAGCTAATTGGTTGGTTGCTGCTGTATTCTCTGTGCTTGTTGCTGTGACAGTTAGCGGTTGTGTGCTGTTCCAGTGTCACAAGAGGACATCGTTATTGCCAGGGTAGTTTAATAAAAAACAAAGAAACGATCTCAGGCATAAGTGAGAACAGTCAGGTACAAGGAAAACGTTGCACGTAGAGCAAACATTGGACACAAAGTCCCAGAATTCAAAGCAGCGATATGAAGCAGTCGTGCTATATCACGCTGGAGGCTCAGCTCAGCCAGTGAGCGATCTACGAGATGATGAGTGAGGTGGTGTATTGCCGGTGGTATTGGAATGAAAGTTGAAGCTTTGGAAGGTGATGTGTTTGAGCAGAATGTACAGATGAGGAGATGAGAGAGCTGGTCAGACTGACGGACTAAAGCGCCGCCGCATCGCTAACTTTAGATGCAGATGAAAAAAGGACTAAATCCCACTGCACCACTACCAGCAGGCAGTTGCATGGTATTGTGGGTAATGTAGGAAACTGTTAACCAACATTTCTATTTGACCTTGGATGTCATTGAATCTGCTGTTAATTCTAAAGATTAATATGCTGCTTGCAATTCACTCACAGCTCCCTAATGTTATCTGGGATGTGTTTTCAGACTTTTATACCATGACATATATCATGCTTTCTCTGTGACGTTGTGGCTTTAGAGAAACCCTGTATATGTGGGTCACATCCTCTGATTCTGTCCCCATTTACTCAGTATTACATCTGTCCTGTTTTTATTCCTCACTTCCCTTATATGGTCACCGTTTCCTGTTCCGATTATTGTCACCTGTTGCCTGTTATCCCTGATTTTTAGTTTGTCTATTCTTAGATCATGAACCCAGCAACATCCACACTCGCAGCGCAAAAATACAAATAACTGCTTTTCCATGCACACAGCAGCTCAATTCAGTTCTTTAAAAAAAAATTTAATTGTTTAAATGAGTCGTATATTTTGTGTGAAACATCTCTGCCATGACGCAGCTGCACACACAAGTTTCCTCTTCTTTTTTTTCCTTTCCTTTCTGACAATATGCCGTTTCTACTTTCCGGTCTTACTGCAGTAATAACGCAATTATTGAAAACACGCCGTGACTTTCCTTTTTTCATAAAAATAACCTCCGCTGATTAAAGCTTTCTAAAGCCAAACGTTGCAAAAGGTCCCACTGAGCATCTAATTTTAATCTTAATGGTTATTAATCTAATTTCAATAGGATGACTAACATCGAGCTGAGCTGGGTGTTTGGGTCAGGACTGTTCGGCCGTGCTAGACCGATTATCAGATCTCTTATAGTCATGTACAATGACGGCTGCTCGTGAGTTTATATACACAGAAGTCTAAAATCAAGTCTCTTATCAATAGCTCAACAATATGCATGACAATGATTGGACATTATTGGATTTGATTGGACGATGTGTGCTCAGTATATCTATTTATAGTCCGATAGAGTAAAGAGTCCACTTGGTTCGTGTTCATTAGGACTGTATTTCACGGTCACTGCCGATGCCGTGTTACGGACGTGCGTGGAAAAGATCAGAAGGTCGACTCTAGGGGGCGTGTCAGCCTGGCACTGATACGCTGTATGAAGCTACAGACTGGGCTAGAAAGAAATATCATTTGACAAATTGTTTTAATTCTCTTTGGACTTTGGTGGATATAGATTGTGTGTCCCATATCTCACTGTGTGTGTGTGTGTGTGTGTGTGTGTGTGTGTGTGTGTGTGTGTGTGTGTGTGTGCGGCATGGGGGGGTATGTTTTTACATTTTCATGGCCACCAAATGTTCCCACAAGTACAGGAATATCTGACAGTTTTGACCTTGTGCAGACATTTAGAGGAAAACTTTTTTTTTTTTTTTTTAAAAAAATTGCAGCTTTTATTAAAAAAAAAAAAAAAGAAAAGAAAAGAAAAAGAAAGAAAGAAAAAAGCAGTTTTGTTTTGGTCACTGAGGTTAAGCTTAGGGTTAGATTTCAGTGTAGTATAGCATTATTAGCACTATTAATAATTATGTCAATGGAAGGTCCTCAGAAGGATAGTAAGACACAAATGTGTGTGTGTGTGTGTGTGTGTGTGTGTGTGTGTGCGTGTGTGTGTGTGTGTGTGTGTGTGTTTGCGTCCCCTTCCTTTGCTGCAATTGGATGAAAAAGCTGTGATGCCCCAATGGCACGTGAATTAGGACACTTACATCCATAAATATTTCAGCCTCCTTCCTATATAGGTCAGGTCTCTCTCTCTCTCTCTCTCTCTCTCTCTCTCTGCCTTTATCTCTTTCTCTCTCTCTGTCTGTGTCCTCTTTTGCACCCTATGTAGTGCACTATTTGTCCAATCTGGGGTTCAGCTCCCTGTAGCCTATATAAAGGCAGTTATTACACAGGAAGTTATTTTACTCTATAATATGTTTATTATTTTCCAATAACAGCTAACAGCACATCCTGAAGGGATTTATTCCTCTTTATTTATTCCTCTTCCACCACAGTGATTCGTCAACAGTTACAATTTTTTTATTTATTAACGAATGACGCAGCATACACTTATCCATTTAGCCTTACGTTTATGGTGCGGAACGTCTGCAAGACAGGTTAAGTTCCTGTTCTCACTTATGTTATAGCAGCTATAAACAGTCGATCCCTCTCTTTTTTCTCGCTCTTGAGATTAATAATAAAAAAAAAAAAAACGCAGCTTGTCACGTTACCGAGAAACCACGAAGCGTACGCTCCTCCGTCCTGCGTCGAAAGTTACGCCTTTACCTCTGACTGCTCTGCCTCCTTACTTTGTGAAATAGCATCACATTTTTAAAATCTGTTTGTTGTTATGCTTAAATTTCGTGAAGCGATACGCGATACACGATACGCGATACACATCCCTGAGAATTAGCTCTCACTGTAGAAACCATGACGTATCGGAATGAGGTCATGTTGCTGATATGTTCCAGGAGGATGTTGGAATGTCGTAATTATGATCGATTCACGCTGGACTGGATGATCTCTGTATAAATCAGTGATGGGAGTGTCTTGGACTCAGTGGACGTCTCTGTGTGTATACACACACCTCATTTTAACAGCTCTTAACTGATTGTTATGACCTTGTTGTAGCTTAGCTTTGGAACGTAGCCGTGTGAAGCAGGCTTCCAGGTTATTTTTTGCTAACAGGAGACAAGAAGAAGCAGCTGAACATTTTACAGTGTATTTTAATACAGACTGATTGTCCTGATCTTCAGTAGAAGCGCTTGTTCTCGGTGGCGTGGTCGAGCAGGTCGCACTTGATCGTTAGTAGGTCATATGAGCATAACGTACAGCATGTAGGCTAAATCTGTACTAAAACTCAAACCCCTGGAGGCATCACTTCTCTGACACGCCCTTTTAATCGCAGTCTATATCTTACTGTTCTGCATCGTAAACTCGGACTTGGCTTTGTTTTCCTTTCAGCGTCGGATGTTAGTAAAGAGTGAAAGCTTCCTGGAGTGTCTTTATACTGACGGAGAAGTGCGAAACCTCTTCCTTTTTCCCCCACAGGATACAACACAATCTTTAGCAACATGCTCATTTTATAAAAGGTAGAATACAGCATTCCAGATGTTGGGGGAAAAATATTGATATGACAGATTCAAACAGGACTAAAGTCCCAGAGATAATAATTCCCCTACTTACTCTGTATGAGAAACTAATCCTAACCAAAATGGGACATACAATATTTATTTACATTTAAATTATTCCTGTTTTCTCGCAATGTTAGAAGAGCATTTTGCAGTAAACAGCTGTACAGATGTAAGCTAATTCCTATTAATATACAGTCAAATCTTCACTAGGAAGCAGCTTGTGGAACAGGAAGAGACTTCCTTGTATTATAAGTGCACAAGTGTCTAGGGACTGAAATAATGGCGCCCTACACCCTATATGTTCTATAGTGAGCTCTGTAGAACATCTGGAAGTGTTACTCAGCGAAAAAATAGGCTTCTAGGACACTTCTGTTCCGGACGGGGACGGGGACGGGGATGGTGACGGTGACGCTCCTCGTCGCTGTGCTTTATTACAATCAACTGCCGCTGAGGATGTGGATTTATTCCTGTGTTTATTTATTTGTCGTCAAGGCTGAGGGAAGTAAAAAGGAAGTCGCACGTGATGTCGCTGTAAACGACGCCGGCTGTAAACCCGCGCCTGAAAATGTCCCGTAAGCACTTTATAAAGGAAAAGTAAATCAGGCCGGTGCTGGAAACTGCAGCTGAACACACACTCAGCCATTTCAGACCAGCATGAACGTTTACATGTGTGTGTGTGTGTGTGTGTGTGTGTGTGTGTGTGTGTGTGTGTGTGGAGAGCCAGCTTATACATGCACCCACGCATCACTAATTAAGCTAGAATGCAGGCTCAAATGCACACTGTTTATATAAAACATTTATTATTATAGAGAATTGCTATACACCAAAATTATTGGCACCCCTCGGTAAAGAGTGGTTAAAATAGGTGAAACAAATGTCTTTCCCACTAAAAGATATCACAGTTATTAGCAAAAGAAACAAAAGGTACTGAGGCATGTTCCTATGTAGTGTATTATTTACTTTTTTAAGTTCACATCGAGTGTTCATGGACTTCCTGTTGGCACAGAGGCGAAGTCACATGAGAGAATGACAGACATAAATGACAGACAGAATTGTGCTGAACGTCAGAAATCAGGCAGTAGCTATAAAACAAGTGGCAAAATATGAGTAAGAAAAAACACACAATGTTGTTATATGAAAATAATCCACATGCCAGCGTGATGTGATCGATTACCACCCTGAAGTGGATTGTTTTCCGGGAACAGCGTGGTGCGAAGTGTGTTTTTCCGCTCAGACCACAGCCTTTCGCCAACAGTTATTAATAAACCTCGTGCTTTTTAACTCTATAGTTAGATAAATGATGCAGAACTTCCACAAGACCAGTTAGTTCCTGTTTTCACTTACATTACAGCAGCGATGAACTCTCGTTCTCTCACCAGCATCTCATTCTCTCTCTCTCTCTCTCTCTCTCTCTCTCTCTCTCTCTCTCTCTCTCTCAAGAGATGTAGTTTGTCATTGTACTGTAAATCCAGAAAGCATAAACTCCTCTGTCCTGAAAACTTTCCTGTGTTGGGAACTTAAAAAGCGCCGGCACTGGAGACTCCTTCCATAAATGTTACAAAAAAAAAAAATTCACCACATCAATGATGACACGTTTTTCTTTTATAAACAGCAGCATGTTTTTAAATCAGTTTATATATTATTAGCCTTATCAGATCATGTGGAGCAACCGCCGTGGAAGTCCCTGTGCACGAGCTGTTACTATAGAAACGAGAACATATTCGAAGAAGAGCAAATGAATATCATTCCTAAAATCTCTATAATCCACACCTTCTGTCCAATCAGATTCGAGAATCCAGCTGTACTGTGATACGAAAGTACTGTTACACATCCGAGTTACGCTCATGAGAAACGCTACGCATTAAAATGAGTCGCAATACTACAGAGCATATTTTAAAGAACGTAAATAAAAGCATATGCTAATATTGTCATGTAATACCATTAAGAATAATTCGAATAATAGCGTAATGCAGAAACATTTTCAGTACCCTATCCCATCAGGATGCCGTTGCTGTGGTCATTTCCACACAGTCTTCCTCTTACGGCTTTTCCCTTCAGGGGTCTCCACAGCGAATCATCACTCTCCACCTATCCCTATCTTCTGCATCCTCAAC
>CM074957.1:2235436-2246664 GCA_037577455.1 Pangasius macronema
CGCTTTGTATTTTGTTCGTAAGCGTATGACAAATAGTTTATTTATTAAAAATGATGAAACACTGTATTTACAGTCGATTATTTTACAGCTAGCTAGGAAGCGAAAGACAAACTACACAATTAAATGAATGATAAAGGAGGTTGAGGTGTAATATATTTCACAAATGAAAGTAGATTTAACTCATTTTTATGAACTGAGATGCTCCTTACTGTTTTGGGGTAAACTTTAAAAGGCACGTTAACATTAGCTAGCTATGCAATCAAATCACTTCAGGTGCTCATGAAGGGCTAATACTGAACAAATATGGTCAATGTTTTTAACAACTAAATATTTTGGCCTAATTTTGTGGACACAGAACTACGTAATAGATTCCTTGTCCAGCCGAATGGTGCGTGTCACAGGGATCTGCAGCATCCTAAAAAAAAACGCTAAAACAAAAACGTAAATGCGGTAAAACGTGTTTCTGCTGCTTCACTAGTTTCGCCTCAGGGTCTGCGCTAGCACGACTGACCTTGACCCAAATCAAATCTGTGACCTTCCTGCTAATCACACGCCTCAAAACCTCCAAAAAGATCATCCCTCTTTCTTTCTCTCTAATCTGTCAGTGGGGAAAAGGGCTTCAAATCCCCTCCATCTTCCTCAGTCATTAGTAGAGGACAAGCGTAAGAGCTCTAATTTGGACGGGGTTAGCATTAGCCTCGGCTAAGAGTGACAGGACCTGCATAAAGGAGTGCAGCTCTTCCACGATTTACTCTGGTGAAACATACTGAGCTTCTCCTCTCTGTCTCTCTCTCTCTCTCTCTCTCTCTCTCTCTCCTTTCCATTTCATTTCTTCATCCTTTCACCGCACGTCTTGTTCTCCTTTCTTTTTTATTCTTCCACACCAACAGCACCCCTGAGTCTCATTTATCACTCCGACTTTCTAAACTCTGCCTCAGTCCTCAGACTGGCTGTGTGAGAACGGTGCCAAGCACACTTCTGCACTTTTTTTTTTTTTCGTTTTAAAAAGAAATAGCTGAGAGAGAGGTGAGGAGAAAAAAAAAAAAAAAAAAGCTCAGGTCTCAGGTGTGTGAATTTCATTAGGTGAGCAGCTCACTCAGGTATACAGGAGGCGAGACGGAGTGTGTGTGTGTGTGTGTGTGTGTGTGTGTGTGTGTGTGTGTGTGTGGGATAGGATCCAAGAGACGCTGTTCTGAGATTTTAGAAGGTGAAAGGACATTTTGTAGCGAGTGATGTCTCTATGGAGAAGCGAGTCTCACGTGAGCTCCCACGTTCGGTCACGTGATCAACGTGCTACAGTGTTACCCTCCTATCACATATTTTATTAGCATTAAAGGGTGATGAGGGAGGCACAGTGGTGCAGCAAGACCCAAAAAGAGATCTTAACCTCTGAAACAAATCTGATACTATATCCAGCAATGTCGTCTCTCAGGAGAGCTCAGAAACTTTTGGCATCTTTCACCCGTACAACCCGTACTGTCGACAATAAATAAATTTAGGGTATTGTTGCTTTTTTCTCGCTGAGCCAGTCCTGTCCTCGTGCTCCGAGTCCTGTTCTGCTTTCAGTGTGTGTGTGTGTGTGTGTGTGTGTGTGTGTGTGGGATAGTGATAAATGAGACGGAGTTTGTGTGACCTCTGATAGCTAACGTGCTATGATTGGCCATGTCAATATCCCCCAGGTTAATGCAGAACTGGAGGCAGGATGGAAGCGGCGGTTGGTGTTCAGGGACCAATGAGAGTTAACAGCACGGTATATTTAACACCAGAGGGAAAAAATGAAGGAGAAGGAGGGATACTGATATTACACCAAGATATAGTGTTAATAGAAGTAGGACGTGCTCCATTTGTTCATTAGGTTCTGTTAGCAATTGAGTTGTGAATTCATTCTGTTCTTTTTACCAGCTTTGTAAATGCAATTCATGCTTTCTTTCACAATTATTTTCATAAACTGTAATGGGTTNGTGTGTTCATGGGTGTGTGTGTGTTCACTACTGTGTGTGTGCACTTGGATGGGTTAAATGCAGAGCACAAATTCCAATTTGGCCACAAAGTCACTTCACTTCACTTCACTAAGATACGGATGATTTATATAAGCACCCCTTCCTCCAGAACCAGAAGTCCAGGGGGTGGAGCCCTGATCCAGCTCCTCCTATATGGTAGGAATTTGAGCCAGGGGTGGAGACAACTCACTGTGTCTCAGACAGTGTGTGTCGTTCTATGTTGTAGCATCTAGTGGGTTAGGGGTTAGGGGTTAGATGTAGGGTTATAGGAGGATTTGGAGCAGGTCCTGCTCTACCTCCTGGACTTCTGGTTCTGCAATCTCAGTTTAGCAGCCAAAGTAGTTGTGCTACTGGTCAACAATGCGAATGCCTTTCAGCAAAGTTGAACTCAACAGAAATAACGTTAGAGTAAAGTATGATACTTGCAGGAAGGTTCGCTGGTTCCATGAGCTGGAAAAGTAAAAGCAGACAAGATAGTGACTGAGAGAGGAGAAAGACAAAACGGCGGAGAATTAAAATGCCGTTCATCACCTTGAGTGAAGGCTCATTTCGATTTCTCTGTAAGGAGCCTGAGAAGTGTAGAAGAAGCAGCAGGAAGCGATCAGGACACACCCGCATACTAGCACATCATTTTGGATGGCACATATTTCCACACGACATTACTACTGCTGTGTAGAAGCCTGCTAGAGTTCCAGTCATACAGTAGTGTATCTGATATTTACAAGTGAATTCAGTTCAGTTACAGAGCTGTCAAAGTAGAGTCTAATCCGAGCATGGCATTCAGAATACCTGTGCTCATTCTTATAGATAACGCAGATTCAGGAGGCTCTCCTACACACGTTTAGAAGTTTATTTACATGCTGACGGGGCACTGATTGCCTTGTGTGCTGAAGAGAATAGAGCAGATGATGAAATCACACAGTATGACATTTTTCCACATTCTCTCTCTCTCTCTCTCTCTCTCTCTCTCTCGGAGCTGACATCCTGTGACGAGATGTTCAGGCGTTATCAGCATGATTGATCATCTATCTGTCTCGTTCTGTAGGTGCTGTGAGAGCATCCAGCATCTTCCCCATCCTCAGTGTGATCCTGCTCTTCATGGGAGGCCTGTGTATAGCTGCCAGCGAATTCTACAAGTCCCGCCACAACATCATCCTCAGCGCCGGAATCCTCTTCGTCTCTGCAGGTGACGAGAAACAGTGCGAAATTCAATAACTCCGGGAAAAAACTCGCGTTCTGCCGAGTATCCGTTTCAGATCACAGCATTACAGAAGATAATCAACCATGGGGCGGTGTGATGAAGCAGAGTCACTGGTACCACCCTGAAGTTGATTATTTTCCAATACCAGCATGGCCTGAAGTGTTTATTACTCTTATACCAGAGCAGTTTGTCAGCATTAACAATTTTTACTCATTAAAGAATGACACGTTTTACATTTGATCAGTTTATAGTTACATTTAATGTTGTGGAATGTCGATGAAACAAGATGGTTCCTGTGCTAAAAATGCTAAATAATCGTCTCCTTATAAAAAACTTCACCATATCAACAACTATATACATTTTTCTTTGTTGAATAACAACATGTTTTTAATTAATTTATTATTAGAATTGGATTATGTGGGACATCCGCCATACAGGTCCCCGTGACCGAGCGGTTGCTATAGAAACAAGAACGTATTAGAACAAGCTCATTAATATAAACTTGCCAAAATAGAAAACGAATCAACCCCATCTGACCAATCAGATTACAGAATTCACCAGCATGGTGGAATAAAATGAAATGACGCTACTGCACATAATCTGAGTAATATGATGAACGTGTTATTCTGACTTTTACACTACGCTCGTAGTCCAACACGAACAAAAACAATCAGATCAATAAGAGAAAAATGGCAGCGTTAATACTTCTGAAAAGAAAATGATACTGATCTGATACTGTACATGCAGAGAAGCAAGAATATTCAGCTCACTCTCTTTTCCTGCCTCTGATCCTGTTGCTAGGCTAAAACGAGGCCGTTTGGGATTCACACGCTAAAAATACGTTGTCCCTGACACACTTTCCCAATGATCTATCTTTTTGGTTTGACTCTACCACAGACAGGTGTGTGACAGAACGCAGCATTGTGCAGGTCACGTTTACCTCAGATCACCCCTGGATAAGACAAAATGCTAGTTTTCCACGTACGCTAACACACTGTAGCCTAAACTCACACACACACACATACACAGAGTTCATTACTGATGAACTGATGAAGTGATTTTTTTCATACAAGTGTTCAATTCAAAGGAACATTTCTCTCAGAAACGCTAGCATGGCCCACAGTGAATGAAAGCTAGGAGTTATAGTCTGATTAGCTTCAAATTAGTCAGTCACTGTTGGCTTTTGCTTGTTATAAAGATTTTAAATTCACAAACTACTTTTAAAATATAGTTAAACAGTTAAAAGAGCATTTTTATAACTCAGTGTAGGACCTAGTGGTTGATAGTTATCACTAGCATAGCATTACTAGCAAAACTAAACAGCCCTTGCTAGCTTTTGTGATTAGCGAGCCTAGCATTACAAAAAAAAGTATGGATTCCCTACTGAATCTCAACATTTCTAGAAATAAATTTACAAATTTATGGAATTCTTTCACGAGGGATGAGCTGAAATGTAAATTATTAAATTATGACAAAAAAAAGAAGCATGATTTGAGGCTCTTGCTAGCTTAGAGTTGTTAGCANCGTGTTGTGCTAAGTGTTGCGTCTAACTTTGTGTCTCCGACAGGTCTCAGTAATATCATCGGCATGATCGTGTACATATCAGCGAACGCAGGCGACCCCACCAAGAGCGACTCGAAGAAGAACAGCTACTCGTACGGCTGGAGCTTCTACTTCGGTGCGCTGTCCTTCATCATGGCCGAGATGGTGGGAGTCCTGGCTGTGCACATGTTCATCGATCGGCACCGAGAGCTGAGATCGGGCGTGAGGGCCGCCGATTACCTGCACGGTTCAGCCATTACACGAATCCCCAGCTATCGCTACCGCTACCGGCGCCGCTCACGCTCGAATTCCCAGTCGCGTTCCTCATCACGCTCGACAGAGCGCTCACAGTCACGTGAAGCCTCCCCAGTCGGTCTGAAAGGCTTCGGCACCCTGCCCTCCACCGAGATCTCCATGTACGCGCTAAAGGGGGGCCACGGCACCCCGACGGCCACCTACAACTCGGACAGGGACTTCCTCCAGGTCCACAACTGCATCCAGAAGGACCTGAAGGACTCGGCTCACGGAAACTCAGCCAACCGACGCACCACGCCGGTATGAGGAACCCCATCCCCGCTGACATAAACACGACAAGGGGCAGAAAGATCAGAGCCCTAAAATTTTACCGCTCAAATTTCATGTACCGTGAGTCCTCATGATTAGGAAGAGCTGGGCGGAGTTCCTGTTCTTTTCCACAGTCTGTCATGTTTGCATGATTTTTTTTCCCGCCATTTTGTCTTAGATCAAACCAGCTTTCGGTGTGTGAATTTAGGTGCGTTATTTGACACACTGGCCCTGAATTTTATTACCATTCCTAACACGCCCTCGTCGACTTTCCCTTAGAAGAGTGGCCACTTGCAGTGAAATTTTCAAGAGGAAAACACTTGACTTTGGCGTTGAAACAATCTCCATGGCAATTAACTTTTTTTGACCCATGAGTCATACTGGCTTGCTAATTTGCTAGCGACGCAGTAACACAGTTTCTTTGGCTGTCAGTGCAGGTGAAGAACTTGGAGTAATCCCAGTTTGATATTTCACATACTGAATTTTTGAAATTAGAACGGTTTGGTCCTTTTTTTACACTTAAAAGCAGCTTCATCCACCATTTCCTGGAAAGGCTAACGCTCCTGAAATCTACTCGGGGGCGATGATCCCTCATCTTCGCTTCGCTTTATGATCCATGATCTTCGCTTTAGCTAATAAAACGTTGTTCTTGCTCTTAAGATGGCTCCAGAATTCAACCGAGGGAAAAAAACGGGAAAGGAAGTCAACGTCCCACACAATTTCACACCATAACTTTGTTCCGGGTACCATTTTTTTTGTTTTTTTGTTTTTCGAATATGAAAGAAATACGCTTGTACGTATTGATTTGATCATTTGTGATTTTGTTTACTTTTTATTTATTTCTCTATTTTTACATAAAAACTGTGAAACACCGCAGTAGGGATTTCAGTAAGGAGTAGCCCAGACTGCAAACAAAGCTATACATTATATAAATATATATAATGTATTAATTTTCTAACTTATTTAAAGACTTTTCTGAAGTGCAAAAAAAAAAAAAACTAACAAAAATGGACAAGAATACACACACAAAGTGCAAAACTGGCGGGTGATGAGAAACCGAGCGACGTGACCAGAAAGTAAAAGTGAAAAAAAAAAAAAAACGCCAAGATTTTCCACCACAAAGCTGCTGGAACAAAGAGACACTTTTGACTTTCGATGAAAAATCTATTCTTTTAAAACGAACCTTCTCATCTTTTGCTCCGTCCCTGTCCGCTTTTCTTTTCTTTCCTCCTCCCGCCTTCAGCCGCCGAGGGAGCGCAGAACCCGAGCGAAGGGCAGACGCTGAAGGGGAAAGGTCAGAGGTCAACCGATGGACTCCAGGATCCACTGCCAAGATGGAGGATGAAAAAAAAGCAAGGAGGAGAGGGCGAGGAAAAAGACGAGGATGCTGAACACTTGATCCTTGCGGGAAAACAAGCAAGGGACAAAATTAACGAACGAAACGTTACAAGACGTGAAGCTAAGTAACTCATGAATAATACAGAAATTAAATGCATGCTATAAATTTACAGAAAATCTGCTCTTGAGACATTTTAAAGGATAACAATAATTATAACGGGGGAAAAAAGCAATGCTAAAAAACTTTAACGTGTACTTTTTCGTTTCTTTTCGTTTCGTTTCGTTTCTAAATCCAACTCATTATACGGCTTTGGTAACAAAACAACCTACAACAATCTTTGACTGCTTTTTACATTATTTTTTTTTTTGTTCATTCTTTCTATGTAAATGTACAGATTTCATTTTGAGAATCACACAGCCTTAGCCATGTTTGTTTTGGTTTTTTTCCTTTCAAATAATTTGAGTGTGTTGTTTCAAATGAACTCTAAAAGGTGCCAAAAACAGAATGATCCTCAACTTGGATGCATCAAGTTCTGATGAATAAAAGAACCCCAGGGGGAACAAAAGCCGCTGCGTCTGTGTGTTTTTCGCACACATCGTGACCTCTGACCTTTCTTCAGATTCCAGCACAATCACTGCAGTACTTTTTCCCGAACTAGAACCTCATTGGTGCCACGGTGTAAATTGACTAGACACTCAATCTGTCCATCAATCTCTCATCTTTCCTTCATTTGCATGTCTTTTTTATCCCCTGTGTTATTTTAAAGACGCACATCACCTCCATCCATCCATCCATCCATCCGTCTCTCTCCCGCTCCCTTTTTTCCTACAGTGCCTCATTACAATAAAACCATTAAAAAAGCGACACAATTTAAACAGAGGAAATCAATCATCAGGTAATAGCCTCTCGTTTTCCCTTGATCAAGATTACTGACTGATTAATGTCTTGCTTTTCTCGTTTAAATTACTCACTGTCGTTTGGTCTGCAGCCTGCAGATTGAAATTAGAGCCGCTACAATTTCAATTCCCTCCTCCCAGCAGGCAGGTGATTTTTCGACGTCTTTCATTTTCATTATGACAGGCGCTGTACTTTTAATCTATTACCGGAGATCTATCAAACCTCCATTACTCATTTTAGCTTTAAAATGGATGGAAATAGGAACCAGGGAATATGAGATGATATTTCCTGTACCTTGGCAGGACTATCCATAAAACATATAAATAACAGATAAAAACAGAATATCGACCATCTAACCACAAAGCATTTGAACTATTAGATATCTCCAGAATGCGAGGTGTTGTCAAACTATTGGTTTTCAATATGTAATGAATACTACTTGGCAAGTTTGCCATTAGTTTGTGTTTTTAAGATGGACATGGTCTTTCAGTCGATGTATGAAGAGTAAATAAGTTTAGAAAAGTTTGTAATTATCAAAATTGGTTAAAGCTGTGTGTAAATGTTTTCTTGGCCAATGACTTGACTTTTAAGGGTTGTCTAAATGTCTTTAAAACGACTATAAGACGCATGAATACACGTATACGACTATGTGACCAATCACTCATAAATGAGAGCTGGCAATGATTAAAGGCGGTGAGAGCTGAAAACAGCAAAATGGTGTCAAAACGGTGAAAAACCGCCTCCTCCTTTTATAGGGTGCCATTAGTTTTGTCCTCGTTAAAACGCTACTCTTATTCGTCTTTTAATTCACAGATTTGTTTTGGAATCGCTTTCTTTCAAGTCATTTATATGAATCGACTAATTTTCACAAAATGTTCATTAAATTGGTGTGTAATTTTACTGAATCATTGATTTTAGCTCGACAGCGTAATCTGTATATGAAATCACGGCAACTTATCAAAAATTATATTGAGTCTGTTTATACATAAAATTACACAAACTCAGGGACAAAACACGGGATACAAGAAACTTCTGCATTTCTTGTGAATGGTCTACGAATAAATTTGTTTATATCCTGTGTGTTAGACGAGGCCCGATGTCGTTGACAGTGATGACACACTCTGAAGCAAAATGGACAAAATGACAAAGGCACAAACGTGTGAACTGTTTTCTACAGGAAGCTAACTAATTAAATAAGCTAGCTAGCATTACAATCATTGCAGAGGCTAAACATTAAAATAAATATAGCTGACTAGGGAGTTAGCTACTATCACCCTGTAAAATAAAGTATTCAATAATTACACATTAAAATAAGAGTGTGTCAGTGAGGTAGCTAAACTTACGCAACCTAAATAGCTAGCTAGGTTGCACTAGCTTGCTATTAGATAGCCAGGTACTGTAGTAAGAACCAGCTAGCCAGCTAGCATTGCAGTAAACATACTCTCTATATAAATTAAGGTATTAAGTAAGTGGCTGTTTCACTGAGAAGCTAAAACTACAGGAGTTAAACATTTCCTGCAGGACGTAGCTCAGTGCTAACGCTGCTGTCCTCAGTGCTTCTTTTATAAAGATGATGTCAGGGGGATCATGTGCCAGTGATGTGGCAGAGAGTGTAGGTCAAGACAACATCACTAGTTTGCATGGGCCACAAGGAGTGACGTCGTGAGAAAGAGTGTGTGTGTGTGTGTGTGTGTGTGTGTGTGTGTGTGTGTGTGTTTTGAACAGCATGTCCCCTTCTGCCTGGAATACTAAATCCTTGCTCCCACAGCAGTAGCAGTGTGTGTGTGTGTGTTTACAGATTACATAAGAGCACATCACACATGACCTGGCCTTTTTTTTTCCCCTCCACACACTGACACACACACACACACACACACACACACACACACACACACACACACACACACAAGCAACACATCTAGGTCATCTACAATCACCTCAGAGAAACCGGGACATCATGAGACACACATTTGTTGTCTAGTTAGAAGGAGAACAAGTAAGGGGTAAGGTTTAGCATAGAAAGATTAGAAAGATTGAAAGATAAAAATCTGAATTAAATGTGAATTATATTATCATACGAGTTACTTCTAATGTACAATTTCACCTTCAAACTTTAGGCCACGCCCCCTTATGTGAGTCTGACACTTGTACAGAGTAATGCTAAAAAAGATCACATCAGCATGATCAACCAATGTTTTCTCATTCCAGCACATCATGAAGTGTTTTATTCCTCAGCAGTTTGCCAACACGAACCATTTTTATGTATTAAAGAACGATACATCCTACTTTTTATCCATCTACAAAACAAGTTATTTCCTGTTCTCGCTTATGTTATATCAGCTATAAACAGTCGTTCTTTCACCAGCCTCTTTACTGAAGTTTAATGAAACGTAAAAGTACAGCTTTATTTCTGAATGTCACAAAGCACTGACACTGGAGACTCCTTCAATAAATGTTAAGGAAAAAAAACTTCACCATGTCAACAATTACACACGTTTTTATTCCGTTGACGTGGAGCGTTCGTCCTACAAGTCCCTGTCGGTGAGCTGTTACTATAGAAACGAGTGCATTAATGATGCATAACGTCAATACACAACTGAACAAACTTCAAACACCAAACGTGTTAAAAAGGACATTGTGTACATCTCATTTTTTTAATACAATGGTATGGAGTCTACCAAGCTAGAAAAAAAAAAGGTGAGAGTCACAGATAATGAGTTCCCAGGATCCTCAGTTGGTCTCTGCACGGTTATTCGTGCCCTCTAACGATGAGAAGGAGAAGCGCTCCATCCTCAGTGCCGACGCTGCCGGCTTTAAGGAAAGCGTGTCCATGGGAACAAGCTCCAAATCCATTTCAGCACCGTGCACCAGTTCCTCTGGCACTCATGGTTTAGTCATATCTGTACCACAAAACACCCAATTTCAGGTCACGTTTGAGATAAACAGGCATATCCATGAAGTGTTCGGTTTTATACCAGCACAGTTTTATAGTTCAAGGACAGAGAGCCTGAAACTTTTTTAAATGAAGAATCAACTCTTGGAATCGACATCAACAGTCAGACTGGAGTTTGACGCCAAAGTTGTGTATCATATCCTCGACATCCACATTTTCCTTGAAAAATCCTTATTAACATTCTTGATATATTACCAATATGCGCACGTGTGATTGCTGCCAAGAGTACATGATATCAGCCAAGATGGAGATCGATCCAGTTCCAGGGTTCTTCACTATGCCACTACAATTGAAACGCTAAAGGAAGCATTTCTGCACAGAGGACAAAGAGGCTTAATCAGTTGAGTTCTTCCCTCAGGATTAGGTCATAAACATAAAAAGAAAACCAACAAGATAGCTTCATCAGTAAAAATAAATAAATAAATAAATAAATCTCACATGGGTTTTTCCATCAACTTAACCACTTAATGGTGGGTGTTGAAATGTAAGGAATAAAACACTCTGGGTCATGCTGTTATAGGAAAATAATCAGTGATGGGTTGATGCGATGAAGCAGAGCTACTGTCACCACCCCAAAGTTCTTTTCCAATAACATCCTGTCTCAAAGTGTTTTATTGCTCTTATACCACAGCAACATGCCAGCAATCACAGTTTCCTTCTTTCTTCTTCTTCTTTCGGCTTTTCCCTTCAGGGGTCTCCACAGCGAATCATCGCTCTCCACCTATCCCTATC
>CM074957.1:2246764-2261764 GCA_037577455.1 Pangasius macronema
AACCATACAGCATGGCCGCTCTCACCACTGTCTCCTACACCTTCCCCTTGATTCTCGCTGATATTCTTCTATCACACTGAACTCCCAACACATTTCTCCACCCATTCCAACCTGCCTGCACTCGCTTCTTCACCTCTTTCCCACTAAAGAATAAAGAACATACACTTTTATCCATTTATAGTTACATTTTATGTTGTGAAACGTTCATGAAACAAGGTAGTTCCTGTTCTCACTTATGCTAAAGCAGCTATAAACAGTCGTTTCCTCACCAGACTCTCTTTTTTCATCTCTTTAAGTTAATAAGATGAGAGAAAAAAACACAGTTTGTCAAAGCATAAACTCGTCTATCCTGAAGATTTGAGAAAACATGAAGTTACGGCTTTACTTCTGACTGCTACAAAGCGCTGATACTGGAGACTCCTTCCTTAAATGTTAAACATTAGACAGAAAACGTCGCTCTGTCAACGAATACCCACGTAAGTTGTTACTATAGAACACATTCATATAAAGATGTGATTTGCAGCTGCACTACTGTCAGAGCTGCTGTTTTAGAGAATGAGTCAACACTTTCTGACCAATCAGAATTGAGAATTCAACAGTGTGTGTGGTGTGCACTGAATGCTAGTCTCATATTCCAGTCAAGGGAATGGCTAATGATGCTTCCTGAGGAAATCCAAGAATAAAGGATTCAGGTTTTTTTTAGTATCTTTGTGCGATATCTAATATCTCAAAGAGAAAAACATCCGAGCATTGACTGGTTCGGTTTCTTAGCAGTCCATTTGTCTGGGTTGATTGGCTACCTCTGAGGTAAAGGGAACATTGTGTACATTTAATTTTTGGCAAAACAATTATTGCCTCAATTACACCTTAACTTCATCCATAAGTACATAATGCTAATACAGACATCATCTCAAGTGTTGCTGTCAAATACGACTCGGTTTAAACTGGGGGAAGGGTTCAGTACTCAGACTAAAAGAGGTGTGTTCACAGAGAGAAGTGCTGATCCAGAGAGCGTGTCAACACTTTCCCAAGGGCAAACGACTTCAAAGACTGAAGCCAGGCCTCTTTACAATCATCGCTCTCATCCTGCGGCATTACCTTGTGAGAGTACAATGCTAATTAGCACGTGTTCAGTGTTCGCTATCGACTGTGCACCCGAGGGCCCTGATGCGAGCTGAGTCAGGGAGTCCACAAGGCCGACATTGACCTGGCGCCTGATGTGCATCACAACGCTCATCCAGTCTCAGGTCGGATCACATAAAGGTAGTGAAGGACGAACATGTATCATGTTTGTGAATAGGTTCTGCAGTACAGTTCCATATTCCAGCCATGGAAAGGTTCAACTGCTAGCAAATTGCTCATAAAAATACGCGTCAGAGTCCAAAATCCTAAAGGACATGGCTTGAAGTTTGAAGGAGAAGTTGTACTTTAGTTAATAACTTATAGTTTCTATAACAACAGCTTATTCACAGAGACTAATCTAAGACTAACAAAGGAATTTTAAACATCTTGTGATTTCTCAAAGAAAAATGCTTCATCGTCTATATAGTGACGGTTTATTGAATACTTATGGAAGGAGTCTCCAGTGTCAGCATGTTGCAACAAGTCAGTATTTAGTTTTCTGCCACAGGAAAGTCTTCAACAGAGAACTGCTCAGAGCTAAAATGATATTGCTAAATGTTTACCAGTGTGATTGTTAACATTAACCATTATTATGGTTGGTATATAATGTCGTAAGCGTGTGTCCTCATTGGTTCAGAGGATCAGAAGATTTTTTTCGTACTAAGTTGTCCTCACATTGGGGTATTATGTCAGGATTTCGTACCCTGATTTGAAGCAGTACTACTGAACACACCAAGCTCTGTGATGAAGAACAGGCTCAGAATCGGGGTAATGTTACACAGGGGAAGCGTCTGACGGCGCTGACGACTCTCAGTCAGATCTTGGTGTGAATCAGCAGTCCTGATGCTTGAGGCGAGCCGTTGGCTGTTATGCAAAAAAAAAACCTGTAATGGCCTTAGCATTGCCCAAAGCTCAACACTAAACCCATTAAAATCTGTTAAGGAGGCAGGCAGGCAGGCATGGCGTATACAAACCTCAACTAAAACTGGCTACAGGGTTGAGACAGAAGGCAAAGCCACACCTCAGGGGGACAGAGTCCAAGAGTCGAAGTCAGAACCTTGGGATATATATGAGGGGAACAATGAAACGACTCAAATGCAATTCAGTTTTATTTGTATAGAGCTTTTAAAGACGGCCATTGTCACAAAGCAGCTTTACAGAAATATTTAGATTCATGATATAAGTTTTAAACTTATAAATTTATCCCTAATGAGCGAGCCAGAGGCGAAGGTAGCAAAGAAAAACTCCCTGAGACAACATGAGGAAGAAACCTTGAGAGGAACCAGACTCAAAAGGGAACCCGTCCTCATCTGGATGACACCAGATAGTGCAATGATAAATAATTCGCTTCTATAACTGTGTACTACCTGGACAAATATTGCAATTGTGTAACAAGGAAATTCATTATAGTTTTCACATGAAGTCTATTTTGTTGAAGTTATCAACTGATGGAAACTTGAGTGCAAAACTGTTCATGACACTTGCAGTCCAAAGCCTCGTGGTTTCTAAGTGGTGCTATCCTCAGTAATTTCGTGTATCTTTAACCTGTCCATGTGAGGCCATCCTCAGCAGCGAGTGATTTTCAAGAGATGAGAACTCCAACCAGAAGTTCCAAACAGATCAGGATGGATCAGGCAGGTCCGGAGAACAGAAGGCATCAGGATTACTAACAGAACCCAGAACAGTGGTTCCCTGCTGCTGTTCTTTTCTGAGCTTTGATTCAATCCCAGTTGCTGCTTCTTCACTCGCACCAGCCAGGGAACGTTTGAACTTCTGTACCTTTAGAGCAGGGGTCTTCAATCTTATCCACAAAGGGCTGGTGGGGCTGCAGGCTTTCATTCCAGCCAAACAGGAGGCACACTTAAGAGTTGATTGGAGTCCAAGGTGAACTGATTAAACAAGTGGAATCAGGTGACTCCTGCTTGGTTGGAAAGAAAGCCTGCAGCCACACTAGCCCTTTGCAGATGAGACTGAAGACCCCTGCCTTAGAGCTTTCCATGGACTTCAGGTGTCAATCTTCTCTACACAATGTAGTTTGAGCTAACGCAGTTATAGATGTAGCTCAATGGACGATTTTAAATGCCAGAACACAACCCATAACCTTCAACCACTCCCTATTAAGGTAGGAATCATTTTAAACTCATCTCACCTTCACTTGGGATAAAAGCATCTAAGGTTACAGTGTAAGGAGTTTACATGTCCCAAGAACTGGCATCCCATCCAGGATACATTCCCACTTCACTCCCAGCATTCCAGGGATAGACTCCAGATCCACTGCAGTTTTGACCAGGATACAGCACTTGTTTAAGATAAAGTCAGTCAAGAACAGGCTCTTCTCTGCCCCAATTCCACTTTAAGCTGGTTTAATTACAATTCCAAAGACTGGAGGCAAAAGTTTTGCAATTGTGAGAATGAAAGCCTAATAATCAGACACCACCTGGTGAAAGCTTTTGGAATTGCACTATTGGCATCATTTTTTTGTACCAGTGCTCCATAAAAACCCATTTGGAAAACCTTACAGTTTACAAAGAGAGCCAGAAGTGTACAGGCATTCCATATACCAACATTTAATCTACTTAAGGAAACACTCGTTTTAGATTTTTTCAGAGATTGCACAAATGTGAGGCAAATGAATCCTAAATTAACTGACAAATTAGAATAAAGCTACAAAGGTGAACGTACTACAGCACCTTCAGCCATTACCTTACACCCTCGACACTCATTTGCAATAAACACAAAACTTAAGTTACAGATTTTATTGGACTGCTCCTCATACATCCCTTATTAAAAAGGATGTACGAAGTATGTCGGACCACAGATGTCTATTAACCGAGTGCCTGAAACGCCACTCGCCAGACATGTACAAGAACCCATGCTCTCCTAGTTCTCCACTAGTTTCTGATCAATAGGTAAATGCTCAGGGCTTTGCTGTTTTTAATTCTCCAACAGCTCAAAAGCTCATCTGAAAAGCAATGTATGGGAATCATGAACACAGGCAAAGGTTTTTTTTTAATTTTTTTATTAAACATCTCTGCAGTGCCACATGACAATTCATGAATCCACACACAGAGCAGTGCAGCGTGGTGCTCAGGCAGATTCCTCCTTGGCAATGCGATCTTTCTTGAGGGGACCCTGCAGAAACGGAGGAAAATAACTGGTTAAGCCAAATCCAACATGCATTTCCTAGCCACCTGACCACCAGACCAAGCCAGTTCCAATTTAATTAAACTACTTAATGAGATTTTTTTTAATTATTATTTAAAATCAGAGCATCTGCATGCTCAATGTACGAAAACCAACGGATTGTGTCTGGATTTTGAAAAGCTGTCGTCAGTGAGTGAACAGGGAGCTACGGACAGATGAGCCACACTCCCCTGCCTTACCGAACGTTCCTATAGCACTGGAATGGAACCCGGATTTCAGACTGTGGTACTGAAACAGGTTACGAACAGTGCGCCGCTTCAGCACGAACCACTGCTCCATACTCACCATGAAGGCCTTCTTCTCGTCCACAGTCTGGAAACGTCCGTGACCGAATTTGGAGGTGGTGTCGATGAATTTGAGGTCGATCTTCTCCATAGCGCGACGGCTCGTCTGCACAAGCAGTGACTTGCGTAGGGTCAGCACCCTCTTCTTGGTTCCAACGACACAGCCCTTCAGCATCAGGAAGTCGTTGGTCACCTCGCCATAGTGGACAAACCCACCCTGGACAGAGATTAAAAAGTCAGTGCTGTACACAAGGAACACACTCTCCACTCACACTGCTACAGTACAAGCCACAACCTTTATTCCTACAGCTTCATTAATGAAGCAACAGCTCCCCCTAGAGGTGTAGCAGAGTTTAGCACGTCTCAAGTCCTGTAGTTGAGCTTGGATCATTTCTTCAGCTCCAAAAATGCACTTGATGTTCAATATTAAGCCATTTAAACAGTGCACACTACAAGAAATGGGTTGGGAGTTCAAAGCATCTTAACCAGTCAGACCTGGAGAACATTGCATCCATCCTGACTCATGTCCTGATTAATTAACTTCCACTACAGGAAGCTCTGCATTACAAGCCACATACCGTAAAATAAGACCAACACTCAAGTGGTAGCTCAAGCCTGCTTCCATACTTGGCATTTTCCCCATTTAACAGTCTGTGCAGATTGTGTGTAATCTCAGGATAAGGATTAAGAGCTCAAATTCTACACTAATCTGACAAATCTAATCTAGAGCATATTCTTGAAACTCACCAGGGGGTTGATGCTCTTGTTGGACAGATCGTAATCAGTGGAGGCATTGCTCTTGACCAATTTACCATCCTTGGTATGATAGCCCTGTCCGATCTTGTAGATCTAGAAGCAGAGGAAAAAAAGGGAGACTTATTTAAGAGCATGTTCTAGTTATTGTGATTAACGGTTGCAGAGCAGTAAGGGTCTTCACCTTCTTGTTGATCTCTGTGCGGTGATGGTAGCCCTTCTGACCAGCACGCGCCACGCTGAAGGCCACGCGGGCAGGATGCCAGGCGCCGATACACGCCACCTTGCGCAGACCACGATGGGTCTTACGGGGCAGCTTCTTCGTGTGCCAACGGCTCGTCACACCTACAAACAAAAACAACCACCTTTATTATGTGGAACATACAAAACACGCCAATTTCACTTCAACACCAGTATCGTGCGCTGTCAGAAGGAAGGCAGCATGGAAAATTTCCTCATGCCTGTCGGGCGCCATTCCTGACGCTTGATCCATGTTCTCATCACCACACACATTGAATTTAAAACCGGGGAATTAAAGGAGAACTCACCCTTGTAGCCGTGACCCTTGGTGACGCCGATGACATCGATCATCTCGTCCTGGGTGAACACGTTGTTGATGGGGACGGCCTGCTCCAGTTTCTCCCGGGCCCAGTCCACCTTCTCGGAGATGCTTCCACCGTTCAGCTGGATCTCCATCAGGTGGGCCTTCTTCTGCCTCAGGGGCAGCAGGCGCATCTGAAAAGCAGGAAGGCGAGTTAGGACAGGATGGCATACACTACCGGGGCCTCGTGCCTCTCGAGATGAACCCGAAACAAACTTGCAGTAACCGTGCTCACCTGCGTGTGGGCGATGATGCGAATGACCTTGCAATACTTCTTCATAGAGGCAAAGTCCTTCTCCAGCTGTTTCTTGCCCTCCTCATCCTGCCACTTCTTGCTGTACTTGGTGAAGGCCTTCTTCTTGGACTTGTACCTGAACGCGTGCAACGAGAACAAGCAGAGAAGCACAAGGTTGGCACGCAGTCCCTTCATAACCCCACAGGGGCAGAGGAAGGAGGCTGGGCAAAGCCGTTAGCCCGTCCACAGCAGGGCAACTGACGGCTCAAATGGTGCTTTAAGCTCATGGCTCGACTTCTAAGGAGCTCTTTCCGCCGGCCAGAGGAGCCTGGAGCTCATCAGGGCACGAGGCACCTGAGCGGAGCTGCGACACACCGACACGTTAGCCTGAGTCACAAAGCTCCAACGCAGATGAACAAACCCCCACCATGCTCATGCTTCTCCATCAAACACGACTCACCAGTTTTTGTAGAAGCGGCGTCTGCACTCATCACTGATGTGCTCGGCGAAAACGGTCTTGAAGGAACGCAAACCACGAGGAGTCTTGACGTATCCCACGATTCCTACGACGATCATGGGAGGAGTCTCGACGACCGTGACTGCCTCGACAACCTCCTTTTTGTTCACCTCTGTAAGAGATTAGAAATGCAAGTTGTGGAACTGGAAGCCATTCTTGAACAGTAAAAGTACAGTTACTAAATGACCGGACTCAGTACTCGACATTCAGCAAGGGCTTGAGGCCCCAAATATGTCCGCCCGTCGAGAGTCTCATCACTGCTGCCACTTGATCAACCAAAAATCTGCGTCTTAAACAAGTCTGACGAACAAACGGGCAAAGCAGAATGCACTCACTGGAGCCAGGCCTGTCGACCTCACGGACGATGTGAGTCATGCCAGCTTTGTAGCCCAAGAAGGCGGTGAGGTGGACGGGTTTGCTGGAGTCGTCCTTGGGGAAGCTCTTCACCTTACCGCGGTGTCTGCAGCTCCTCTTGCGAGGGAGGAAGCCCAGAGACCCGTGGCGGGGAGCTGAAAACTTACGGTGAGACTGAAAAAGAAAGAGAGAACAGTCTAAACACTTGTTGCCTGCTTAACCAACAGATAAGAGGGGGCAATATGATAACATGGCATTAAATAACTAATCTGAGTGTATTCTGGTATCCCACAAACAGCCGATATTAATTTTCCTCACTAATTAACAGGAAAGCACCAAAGAATTAACACCAACCACGTGGTTGTATACAGCCACATGATACAATGCATTAGAGAAAATACTGCATGTATTACTGGTCTGTATGAGCAAGAAACAGCTCTTCATTCATTCATCCACCCACCTTCAGCGAAAAAAACAGCTCTGAGCAATAAACACACGTGGCTGTATTAAACCTAGCTGCAACTAGCATGCTCAACCACGTTTTAACATTAGCAAAAAAAAATTAAATAAAACATTGTTTACTCCTGGAAGTCACTTTGTCACTATTTAGTTAGGTAAAACCATAAGAATGTAACCGTTAATGTAAATTAAATTTCATCTAATAGAAAACTAGCGTGTCTTAATTCAGGCCTCACTATGGCCAAATCCCAAACCGCTCCTTATTACAGACGTAGGGCACTACTTAGGCAAGAAAGCAACACACTTTACGCTAAATGAAGTGCACTAACATGCCGAGTCAGAGTGTATTTGGGATGCGGCCTACCACAGGCCGGTTTTACAAATCGGCTTCTTTATTATTGTTTTTTTAAACAATTAACGGTAAAGCATTGCCAAACAATGCAAAAAAAGCGCCACATGTAAAACTAAATAAATATAACAATTATTGCTTTATTGTTTTTAACCAGCACCACGTTTAGTGAACAGCCGCCATTTTACATCAGTTACGCAGCTAAAATACATGTAATCAGCTACACAATATATGATTAGAATATCAATCTAACGCTATAACGTTCATCAAACATGAGAACAAATGTAAAAAAGCGAGGATGGTAAGGATTTACTTAAGATTGACTGAACAGCGATTAAGTACAAGACTCACCATCCTGTCTCTGGTCCGATTGAAAGAGAACACGCCAACCGGCGGCCTGCGCTTTTATAGTGGGACGCTACTGCGCACGCGCAGTTGGGCGCAGTCTCCATAGAGATGGTTACGTCATTACCGGAGGATTTGGTACAGTCCTGAATAATTTGTAAATAAATGTAGTTATTTACTCGAATTGACTTGGATATATTTGAATAAATATTCTTTAAATAATAATAATAATAATAATAATAATAATATATGAAAGTTTTTATGTTGCGCGTACCCTTCCTTGTCTGGACGAATCAAATGCCGCCTTCTCATCCGGGTATTCTGGCTTTGCCGCTGCATGTGGCGTGCTAGTTAGCATGTTTAGCAATGTAATACGATTTAAAAGCATAGACCGTATATGTAAATACGCTACACAAAAGTGAAACTCTCAGAGGAAATGCTGAGAGGACTGCAGCCGCAAGAAATATCTGTAAGAAAAATGCGGTTTGCGAAGGAGTCGACTCTTTAAACTGGCTCTTTCATTAGGTGAACATTGGGAGCCGACTCGCACGTTTAATGAGCCTTAAAACGCCCTTCTGCTGGAAATTATATACCAAGTAGAATGCAGAGATTATTAATCGGTGAGTAGAGTAAGAATGTGTATAATAATTTGAGCAGACAAAGATCAACTTTGGCAAGGAGCCGAATGAGTCGACTCTTGTTCGTGAGCTGAGTCAGTTGAACTGACTCCCTGAAAAGAACCGGAAGTTCCTCACTGTTGTGAGAGCGCGCGGCTTTTATGTTGTAATTTCAAACCGGAAATCGTGTAGCAGAGCGTACACATAGCAACGCAGATAACGTTTCTGAGTAAAATAAAATACGGATATTACTGCTGTGTTGGTGTTAAATATTCGGTGTGCAATAGACGAGATTTTGAGTGTAATATTTTGCAGGAAACAGAAGCTTTTGCACCGTTATGCCTCGACGAAAGGTGAGTTGAGCAGGCCAGAAAGCAGCGTTTATAGCTAGTGTAGCGAAGCTGAATGAAAACACAGCTGCACTGCTGAGGTGGTGAGATGGTCAGCTGGCTGTGCAGGAAGAAAAACAAAGCTACCTAATAAAATCCTTTTATTTAATAGGGTGCGAATATTTATGCCATGTTGTGTAATCTTTAAAAAGATGCGTGTATGCTGGGTGGAGGTGTGAGGAGGAGATATAAGGTACAAACTTCATCACAGGATAATAAAGTACAGTTAAAGAAGCAGTTAAACATCTAGCAGAGACTTTTTATCTTAATTTAGGATATTACGCATACATTATATATAACAACAACAAAAAAGCTGTAAGGAGACAAAGGTGCGAATGAAGATAGTCGAATAATTTGGCCTCTTAATTGGACATTTTCAGACAAGAAGATTCATTCATTCATTCATTCATTCAGAAAGCACTTTATCCTGCTCACTATCCTGGGAATACTGTGTGTGAGGCGGGAATACACCTTGAGGTCCATCACACAAACCTTCACACACTTGCTCACAGCTGTGGGGAGTTTATCGTAGCCAGTCCACCTACCAGAATGTTTTTGGGAGGCTGGAGGAAACCGAAGAACCTGGAGGATACCGAGGAACCCGGAGGAAACCGAAGAACCTGGAGGATATCGAGGAACCTGGAGGATACCGAGGAACCCGGAGGACACAGAGGAACCCGGAGGAAACTGAAGAACCCGGAGGAAACCGAGGAACCCGGAGGAGACTGAAGAACCCGGAGGATACCGAGGAAGCCGGAGGAAATCGTAGAACTTGGAGGAAACCGAAGAACCCCGAGGAAACCCACTTGGGGAGAACATGCACAGAACTGACAATCACCTGCGCTCAGGATCAAACCAGGGATTTTTTTAAAATGTTATTTTATGTATTTATTTTTTAACTCGGCACAAAATCAGGAGCACGAGTCGACCTGCACCTGCGATATCACCTACAGCTCAAGTGCACTAAATGTGTTGTTTATATTGCTAGTAAGAAAACCACGATTTAAAGAATTGAAAACATTTCTGTGCGTATAGAATCCATATACAGTCGACTGCTAAAGTCTGCATACTCTTAGATCAAAGTGAAAGAAGACAAAAATTAAATGTGTACTAACGACATTAAAAATGGTGAAACAGTGTAGGTTTACATATTAGTAGATAATAAGTAGACAATAAATTTAAATATAACTTTAAAAGTGTTCCTCTTCCTTATGTAACGTAATACAAATGTCCTCTACATTTCGCTTTGTCATCTCGTTACATGTCACGCCGACGTCGTTAGGTTTTGTGTAAATGACTTCAAATAATTTCTTTCCTTTTCCTTTCAAAACCCATGGGGGATGCAAACTTTTGCAAACTGAACTGTATGTTAAGCTTCTTGGGAACCGGGATGTTTTGGATGCTGGCGTTTCATCCAGATTCGTGAAGAAAACAGACGTTTGGTTCCGTTTGCGCAGCCAGAAATAAAATATTAATTAAAGTGTCATGTACAGAAATATGCCATTGATCTTCTAATGATGCTACGATTATTACAGTAAAAAAAAAATAAACAAGTATTAAATTAACGCGTACCCCTGAGCTGTAGAGAGACCTCAAAATGATTTCAACATTGATTGCAAAATATTATTCTATTTGAAATTTTAAGCAGATGTCTGTATATTAGAGCAGCTGCCTTTAATACACACACACACACACACACACACACGCTGAAGATGTAACTCGCACAGTGTTTTAAGATCATTTAGTCATTCCTTGGATGTTTGTTTGTTTGTGTGTTTGTTTGTTTGTTTTAGAGGACCGTCTGCAGCAGCTCTGACGGCACGGAGGATTCGGATTTCTCAGCCGAGCACACGGACAGCTCGGAGAGTGACACTCACGCGGCGAAGACCACTCGCCTCACACGCTCCTCGCTCCGACTCAGCCAGAGCTCCCAAGGTACTTTACCTGCGTTATACAGGGCACGGGAGGTAAAGCTAGGAGGCTCCGCCCACTCCGTCCAGCCGACAGATATTAGAGACGGTAATCAAACATGTACAACTGTGTGTTTTAATTAGAGCCATTAGAGCATTTTATTCCAGTGACTGTCATATTCACACCTCTCAGTGGGATGGATGGATGGATGCTAGGAAGGAAAGAGGGGAAACAAGGAAGGAAGGAAAGTAGGAAGAAAGGAAGGAAACTAGGACAGAAAGAGGGAAACTAGGAAGGAAGGAGAGAAATGAGGAAGGACAGAGGATAACAAAGAAGGAAGCTTTATTAATCCTGAGGGAAGTGATGTTATTTGCATGTGTGGATGTTGATGGTGGATGTTCTGGGCTGTAAATCTAAAGTGAGAGAAATCTGACAGCAAAAAAAAAAAAAAAAAAAAGAGTGATCATGCATCTGAGCCCCTGTTTTCGTTTGTCCTTGTTTTTATTTATTTTTATTTCTGGGTTTAATGTAAGAAAAAAACCCATCCATCCAGATACGGATATAAATAATCATAAATAACTGCGTGTTTTTTCTCAGTGTTTCAGCACAGCTTGCATTTTTCGTAATTTTTATTTGTGTATATTTTCTCTTTTTTAATTATTTGTGTTTTTGCATTCTCAGCTCAGTTATTGGATTATAGTTGATTGTTTCTAGGCTGAAGGAGTAACGTGTTGGACAGCGATTGTGAGTAATGATGTTCTGGTTTGCAGTATTTCTGTCCAGTCAGCAGCTTGTACTTTCTCTCCCTCCTTTTCCTTTCTTTGTATGTTGTTTTTTTTTTTTTCTTTCCCCCCCGGCCTCAGCTGAGGTGGTGGATTTTTCAGTGCGCCGTGTGACCCGTAGCCAGCGGCAGGAGGAGCCGGTCGCGTCCAAAAAATACCCCCTGCGCCAGAACCAGCCGGAGAGTGGCGAGGTCTCAGACCGGGGTAGGAGGAGGAACACAGCCGAGATCCTTCACTCTGATCCCTCATCCATCCATCCATCCATCATCCATCCATCATCCATCATCCATCCATCCATCATCCATCCATCCACCCACCATCCATCCATCATCCACCATCCATCCATCCCTCATCCATCCATACATCCATCCATTTATCCATCCATCCATCCATCATCCACCACCATCCATTCATCCACCATCCATCCATCATCCATCCCTCATCCATCCACCATCCCTCATCCATCCATCATCCATCCACCATCCATTATCCATCCATCCATCCACCATCCATCCATCATCCATCCATCATCCATCCATCATCCATCCACCCATCATCCATCCATCATCCATCCATCCATCCATCATCCATCCATCATCCATCCTCCATCCATCATCCACCATCCATCCATCCATCCATCCATCCATCATCCATCTGTCACTCCCACTCAGCTCCATTAGTCTTTTTGTTCTTTTTTTTGTGTTTCAGAATTTGATTTTACAGCGTTCGTTAAACGTTCTTACCCAAGACTGCCTTTAATATAACTAATATCCAAAGCTGCTTAAAAAAACAATCCTTATGCTAGGATCAGTGTGGTGTTTGGCTCTGAATAAATCCCTTATTTATGGTAAACTTGATTTTAAAAAAAACAAAAAAAAACACGTGTAACTGTTGTTGATATGGTGAGATTTTCTGTAAGGAGACATTTATTTCGCATTTATGGAAGGAGTCTCCAGTGTCAGAGGGAAAGCCGTAACTTTGTGACAGGAGTTTTTATCCTTTGTGGTTCCTCAGTAACAAGACAAGCTGTTTTTTGTCTTATTAATTTCACGGAAGAGAAGAAGAGGCTGGTGATGGAAAGACTGTTTACAGCTGCTACAGCAAGCGATATCAGGAACTAACGCATTTCACCAGCGTTCCACAACATTAACTGTAACTATAAACGGATAAAAGTATGACACGTCGTACTTTAGTCGCTAAAAACCTGTAACTGTTGGTAAACTGCTGTGGCGTAAGAGGAACTAAACACTTGCTGGAAGTGTAGTTATGCAAAAAGACATTTTCGTCTTTGTGGAATATAAAATCTGTAATAGATAAAGTTACATTTTTACTTTCCTGGCAGAGATGATCACAAACGTGATGAAATGTTGAAACACTTTTCATTTCGCCTCTTCAACGTCTCTGAGCAGATGCGTGATCTCAACCTGCAAACACAGATTATTTAAAGATTACTGATTTATTATTACCATAGGTGGATATTTATATCATATCCTAAATCCTGCTGTTTCCAGTCCTGTCCATATAAGGGATCTTGTGCACATCTGGAAACGTCTGGAATTGATGTCCAAAAATGACTGAAATTCAGAAAAGCTAATATAAAAGACCCGAAACATAAAGGTTTTAACTCTTTTGTCTTTTTAAAATGTACTTTATTCTCTGCACTAATACATTTTCTGTTTTCCAATTTTCAATGATGCTTTTAATGTTTATGATTTTAAAAAATGACATTTAGAAACTTTAAAAACAAATTTCCTTTTCTGTTTTATTGATGTAAAAACAGTGAGTATCGTGCCGTCTCACGGTGACGTGTTCTCTCCTCAGCGTCGGACGTGAAGCAGGACGACTCTCCTCCCCGCACTCCCACAGGCCTGGCGCGCTCCTCCGAGTCCGAGGCCGACGTCTCCAGCCCTAACGCGTCCCAAGACGAGAGGCTGGCTAAAGAGCTGTCAATCAAAGAGTCAGGCTACGCCCATCGGCCCAAACGCCGCCGCTTCCACGAGAGCTACAATTTCAACATGAAGTGTCCGACGCCGGGCTGTAATTCACTCGGTACGCAACACGCTCAGCGCCACACGCAAACTTCCACACGCTCACCGCAACACGCCCACCGCAACACGCTCAGCACCACACGCAAACTTCCACACGCTCACCGCAACACGCCCACCGCAACACGCTCAGCACCACACGCAAACTTCCACACGCTCGACTTCCACAAGCTCGCCTGCACACGCTCGCCTTCAACACACTCGCCTGCACACGCTCGCCTTCAACACGCTCGCCTTCACACGCACACTTCCACACGTTCGCCTGCACACGTTCGCCTGCACACGTTCGCCTGCACACGTTCATCATCACACGCTTGCCTGTACGTGTTTGCCTTCACATGCTCGCTTCCACCCACTGGCCTTCACCCGCTCGCCTCCATGGACTCGCCTCTTTATTTTCACATTTTTGTTTTATTTGTTTTTGTTTGTAAAAAAAATCATGGGTTAATTTTTTTTTCTTTTTATTTCATAGTCTGTGAGGTTTTTTTAAATACAAATTTTCAGATTTTCCATTAATATTTCTATTTCTACAGCATATATATACTTTAATATTTGTTTCTTTTGAAGTTTTTATGTATTAAACAATTTGTAAAGCTTATTTCTTAAAAAGCCAAATCATATTATCTATTTTTATTAAGGATAGTATTTTAATCATGTATAAATATTTTCTAAAAATAAGAATAATTTTTTAACTGTTAGGAAAAAAGTATTTGCACTAGATGTGTTTTGGCAAACAAAAATAATCTGGTGTTGAGAAACGAATTTGCAAACTGCTGCATATTTATATGATCTGTTACCTTTTGCATCTTTTTTTTTAAATAATTTTTTTCATATCTGTTTTAAAACATGGAGGGTGTGCAGGGTGCGATACCTGGATTAGGCAACTTTTACCAAGAACTAAATCTGAAAAATCATCTAATTTTGAAATGTATTGATTATTTAGTCAGAAATCTAAACATTACTTCTTTCTTTCTTTCTTTTCCCCTCCTCCTCCTCCTCCTCAGGCCACTTGACTGGAAAGCACGAGAGACAC
>CM074957.1:2272119-2291132 GCA_037577455.1 Pangasius macronema
ACTGAAACCCCTCCCAATACGTTACGTCAGTACTGAAACGCCTCCCAATACGTTACGTCAGTACTGAAACCCCTCCCAATACGTTACGTCAGTACTGAAACCCCTCCCAATACGTTACGTCAGTACTGAAACCCCTCCCAATACGTTACGTCAGTACTGAAACCCCTCCCAATATGTTACGTCAATACTGAACTCACTTTCAGTATATTATGTCAGTACTGAAACCCCTTTCAGTATATTATGTCAGTACTGAAACCCCTTTCAGTATATTATGTCAGTGCTGAAACCCCTTTCAGTATGTCAGTGCTGAAACCCCTTTCAGTATATTATGTCAGTGCTGAAACCCCTTTCAGTATATTGTCAGTGCTGAAACCCCTTTCAGTATATTATGTCAGTACTGAAACCCCTTTCAGTATATTATGTCAGTGCTGAAACCCCTTTCAGTATATCAGTGCTGAAACCCCTTTCAGTATATTATGTCAGTACTGAAACCCCTTTCAATGCATTATCAACTAATCCTCTCCGAAAACATGAAGTCATTATTAAAACCCCCTTACAGTACGTTGTCATTACTGAAACCGCTCATGCACTGTATGGTTTAGAAACTCGGGAGCAGGATTGGGGAAACACTGATCTAGACGTACAGACTGAATTCTTGCTCTATAGGTGCTGATAGAAATGTTTCTAGCATAGGAACCTCTTCCTGTTATTGCTGTTGTCGTTGATGTTCTCAGCCCTGCTTCTGCTGTGCAGGTTAGTGGCTCTTCGTGCCCTAACACGGCCCTTACGAGGATAAAACGGGCTAAACATGCACAAAACTGTGCAGTACTGTACAACATTTGAGACATTCCAAGCGTGCCAAATGCTGCTGTGCTAACGCTAATGTGTAGATGAGCGTGTCCTGAAGTGGCTGAGATACTCCCTCTCTGCAAACACACCCGATTCACCTCGTCAGCTTATTTAAACACCTTTCCTAAGAGTGTTAGTGCAGGAAAACTCTGAAGTGTGCAGTGCAGCAGGAATTACAAACATGTCCACGCATAGCTAATGCTTTAACAGAAGCAGTGCTACCTTTATCCTAACGTTCTGACTGAAATAGCAGCTAAACACCGTAAATGTGAAACATGGTAGAAAATGTGGGACTACAGCTGCCACTCACTGTCCAGTCCTGATACTTAAAGGAGACGTTGAGCAAAAAATAGAATATCCACACTGTTCCTCTTACCTGAGAAGCTGTTGATCGTGATCAGCTACAAGGAGTGAAGCGTAAAGGCTTATTAGCATGAATGATTAATGATTAATGATTAAGTGTTCATCAGCGACCTTTACTTTGGCTGATTGACTACATCTGGTGTGACAGGAACAAGGTGTACATTTTATTTCTGCTCCAGCTGTCTCTATAATTTCACTCTTATTCACTATATTAGGGTGTGAGTGTGTAAGTGTGTGTGTGACCGAGTGATCTTTGAGCTCCTGTTCGGTACCTTGGTTTTGTTTTTGGTCACTAAAAGGTACTGAGTCCGTGTTAATGATGGTTAGATCAACTAAGCTACACAACATCTGGACCTTTTGATAAATTATAGCTATTTATATTGTAACAGTCTATAATCAGTATCATACTATAAATTTATCTGACTCAAATTCTGAATTTAACTAGTTGTACAGGAGTTGTACCAAATAACCCATATTTATAATTAATTTATTTTATTATTGTCGACCCAAATATTTAAATTCTGACCTTTAAGGACAAAAAAATGCACCTATTTTTTTAAGCTAACGAGTTAAGTGGCAGCTCTAGACACTGATCTCCTGAGCCGTGTGTGCGTGTGTGTGTGTGTGTGTGTGTGTGTGTGTGTGTGTGTGTGTGTGAGAATGAGAGATAGATAGAGAGAGAAGAGATGTAGAATAAAATCCCTCACTTCCTCTCGACCTTCACGATGCACTATAAGCACTCCTGCATGTCCTGGTCCTGATGTCAGCATGCAGTATTTTCTCCCCTGTCCTTCCAAATAAACTGAACACATCAAAAGCTTGTGCCGTTCATCTTGGTGATCACTTCAGTTACATCTGTCCGCCGTACTCCTTCAAGTCCCTGTGAATGATGTAACCATAGAAATGATGAGGTGGTTAAGGCGTTGGACTTCTGAGCGGAAGGTTGAGAGTTCAAATCCCTGCACCAGCAAGCTGCCACTGATGGGCCCTGGAGCAAGGCCCTTAACCCTCAACTGCTCAGTTGTATAAATGAGATAATTGTAAGTGTGGATAAGGGCATCTGCCAAATGCCATAAATGTAGATCAAGCACGTTAATATAAACCTGTGATTTGCAGCCGTACTACTGTCACAGCTGCTGTTATAGAAAATTAATTAACTAATTAACAACTTCTGACATTGTGGTGTAATTCAGGATGAGCCACATTGCATTTCTGAGATTTGTCTTTCAGCATGGATCTGTCCATTCAGACCTTATTCTTGTTTGGGATTCTCAAATTCGGTGATCGTCCCAAACTGTACAACTGTACAGGGACTTGCAAGGTAGGTGTACTTAATACCTGGGAAGCTGGGTGCCAATATTAATGTTTGTCTCAAAAAGAAAGCTATATACATATAAACATTAATAATTCTAAAGAGTGTGCACATTGTTCGTACTGTTATTTTAACAGACTTTAATCTCTATGCACAGTCAGGTCCATAAGTATTTGGACAGTGCCGGTTTTCGTGATCTTGCCTCTATACACCACCACAATGGATTTGAAATGAAGCAGTCTATAAAGTGTGATTTGAAGTGTAGACTTTCAGCTTTAATTCAATTACAGAGTCCCTCCATTTCACAGGCTCAGAAGTAATTGGACAAACTAACATGATCATAAATATTAGGATTATTTTTTAATACTTTGCAGTCAGTGCCTGCCTGAGATCTGGAGCCCATGGATATCACCAAATGCTGAGTTTCCTCCCTTGAGATGCTTTGCCAGGCTTTTTACTGCAGCTGCCTTCAGTTGCTGCTTGTTTGTGGGCCTTTCTGCCCTCAGTTTTGTCTTCAGTAAGTGAAATCATGCTCTATTGGGTTGAAGTCATCAGACATTTCCATTTCTTTTCCTTAAGAAGCTCTTGGGTTGGTTTTGTGGGACATTTTGGGTCGTTATCCATCTGTATTGTGAAGCGTCGTCCTGTCAGTTTTGCAGCATTTACCTGAATCTGAGCAGAAAGCGTAGCTCTATACACTTCAGAGTTCATCCTGCTATTTCTGTCAGCAGTCACATCATCAATAAACACCAGTGGCCCAGTTCTTGATTGTAGACTTTGACAGTGATACGCCTGCCTCCACCAGAGTGTTCTTGACTTGGCTGGATGTTGTGAAGGGGTTTTTCTTCACCATGAAAAGAATTCTGTGATCATCCACTTTAGTCGTCTTCACGTGGTCTTCCAGGCCACTCCTAAAGTTTCTGCTATCTCTCTGATGGGTTTATTTTTTATTTATTTATTTTTTTCAGCGTAATGATGGCCTCCTTCACTTGCATTGGCACCTCTTTGGACTCCATAGAGTTCCACTGAACAGCTACCAAATGCAAATTCAATGCTTGGAATCAACTCCAGACCTTTTATCTCCTTAATTTGTCATGAAATAACGAGTTAACAGGCAAGCAACTGCTTATCAGTCAATTGTCCAATTACTTTTGTGCCTGTGAAATGGAGGGACTCTGTAAGAAAACATGGCTGTAATTCCTAGACGGTTAATGCAATATTTTTGTTAAACCCCTTGAATTAAAGCTGAAAGTCTACACTTCAGTCACATCATCAGTACAGAGGCAAAATTACCAAACTTCTGTCACTGTATACTGACTGACTATATCTCCTGACATGCGCTGCCAGATTACAGTGAAGTAAAAGTATTATGAGAATCTATATTTTAGTTTTAATATAACAGATTTTCATGTACTATATGATATATAATGTACAGTAAAAAGTACTTTTAGCATTTCTGTTATCCCAGTAACTTTCATCGAAGAAAGAGAGGGACTGATATATTTCCACTTATCTTAAAGAAAAAAGAAAATGTGTATTACTCAGGATGCCTTGAATTACATTACAAATCTTCAGCAAAGATTTTTTAAATTCCTTTTTTGATCAGTTGTGTACCTTAATAAGGTATCTGATAGTGAGGATGTACAGTACTGTGCAAAAGTCTTTGACAAAATGAAAGAAATGCTGTAGAGCAAAGACGCCTTCAAAAATAATGAAATCAAATGTTTCTACATTAAGAAAAAATCCTAGAAAGAGCAGTAAACAGTAATAAATGAAACAAAGTCAATATTTGCTGTGATAATCCTTCACTTTAAAAAAAAAATCAGTGTCTCAGGTGCAGTGTGTGCAGGTTTATAAGGAAATGAGCTGTAAGTGTTACTGAGCATCTTGCAGAAGNGTCTCTTATGGAATCTGCTGCTTTCTTTACTGACACACAAACATTTTACTGTAACGCTTCACTCTGTGCTGGAAAACTAATGTTAGGAATCTAAAAGGTTTTGTACTGAATCAATAATGTAGAAGTCAGAAAATAAAACTCTATAACAAAGTTTGTACTTAAAAAAAAAGAAGGGTGCCTAAGACTTTTAAACAGTACTGAATATCAGGAACAAACTGGGATGTTTCAGTGGGTTTGAATAAACCATGTAGCATCAGTAGGTGTTAGTGTAATACACTGTACAAGTGAGTAAAGCACGTCATAGGATGTCTGGTTTCCTTGGTAACCGCAAGTTAGCAAGCTAGCTAATACAGTTAGCTAGTGAGTTTAAAGCACAGGCACTCATTAACCTTTAGATAATATAGAAATCTTTACGATGGGAAAGATCGATATTTTACAGTTGTTTTTATTATTTTACAGAAGAACCGCGTTTAAAAGAAACGCAGCCCAGCAGCTTTCTGATGACGCAATCAGCCGTACGCTGCTGCTGTACTGTTTAGAGGCGGAAGACACACAGGTTTCTGATTGGCTGTGCTCTTGGGGGCGGGACGCAGTTTCATAGGCTGAGCGGTCTGTCAGTCGCTGTTCCTCAGGTAGAGGAAGTGTTACATCACTAAATGCAATCCGCAGGCCGACATTTAAAGGTAAGAGCTGTCGCTATGACAACAAAAATGACATAGCATTGACATAGCAAACGCGGTTATTTCTTTTTTTATTTATTTTTTAAACATTGAAAGCGTTCATTTCGGTAACAGGACACGTGGAATGTGGTATTTTGAGCTTCATGGGTGACAGTAATGTGGAGGAAAATCAGCGGCTGTGTTTATTAGCCACTGTTGCTAGCTAGCGGTACATGATTGACAGAAAGATGAAGGAATCCGTGTAGCCTCGTTAGCACTGCGCTAAATCTGCTCTGTTGAATGAACAATTCATCTTACAGTTAGAAACCAGCACATATAGTGTTCATTTGTGTTACACACACACACACACACACACACACACACACACACACACACACAAATACCCCTCAGCATGATTTCATTCAGTTTTGCCGAGTATGTGTCATGTGTTATATAAGACTGCAGGTGAACTTCTCTGACCATAACCTCCTTTTCTTTCCTTAAAAGTTCTTTTCTTCACCCTGAAACACATTAAACATGTTTATATGAAATTATTTCTGATGTCTTCAGTGATTCTGGTGCTAACGTGCTGCATTTTCACATTATATTCCCATGTGAAGTCCCGCACTGACGTCACCAGGGGAGCTTGTTATTGCCCTGTTTGGACAGGGTTAGTTTATCAGCAGGATGTCCTGGAGTATTTATCTATTTATTTATTAATTTTTCATGTCTCTTCAGTAATAACTGTTGTATTTTCTACGGACCTGAATGTCAAGATAAGCAGATAACTGTAAAAGATTAGAAGTTTGAATATAAACAGTTAAAGCATTTACTGTTTTAATTTATCAGCATTTAACGTTAGATATTTAAGGACCTGGCAGTCATGATTTATAGAAAAATAAAAGTCGGCGATATTGTAGGTGTGTGTGAATATAAAGTAATGCTGTATACCTGCAGCTCCTTTAATCAGCCTCTCGCTTTTCTTTCCTTAATGATTTTATCTCTTTCTCCTCCTGAGAAGGCTTTTCCCTCCAGCGCGTGTAGTCGAGGTTTCACCTCCCAGACCAGGTCTAAGGCCGAGGACCTGCTCTAAAGCATCCACTTTTCAGTTCCTGATTCAGGAAGTGTTTATTTAAATCGGTGAAGAGGCACCGATACACGCGCTACGACACTAAATACCGCAAGAAGCAGCAGACAAGCATCATTTTTTTCCTACGAGAGGCAACTTCCTGTATTGATGATCCTAGACGTGTGTATCAGGACTAAAATGACCAGATAAGAGCTGAGGTTGGGGAAAAACCGTAGGCCTGCAATTTTCTCAGAGGAGGATGGCGACAAACTCCGACATGGCCGATCTGGATGGAAATAAAACCACAGAGGAGCCTCTGGAAAATAGGAAATGACCCAACGACCTCGTGTAAATTTAATCACGTCCCAACAGGGCTAATGGTGTTTAATAAGAGAGAAAAAAAATCAGCATTCTCAAACATAAGTGATAATAGTCAGGATTCACTGTCCGCTCCAGCCTGGAAGTCATGGAGATGTTGAAGCAAATGCTGGACACAAGGTCCCAGAATGCATTGCAGCTATATGACACAGTGGTGGTTACAGCAGAGACTCGGCTCAGGTAGTTAGAGAGTTTCGAGTTAGCACGATGAGCGGATTAGCATGACAGCTGAAGCTTCGGAAGCCGATGTGTTTGAGCAGAGTGTAAAGAGGAAAAGGTGAGGGAGCTGAACAGACTGAAGCACTAAAGCGCTGCTGCATCACTCTCTTTAGAAAGAGCCAAAGCGAGGACTAAATCCCACAGCACCACTCTCAGCACGGCATTATGGGTAATGTAGGAAACCTGTAGACCAACACGCCGATTAAAGAGGTTTAAACGTATTTCTCCTAAATTAATACGTGTTAATTTTAAAGATTAACATGCAGGTCATTCAGCATGGATTTTTCCTTTAAGCAATTTAGGATTCAGCTGTTTGCTAAGACAAAATTACATGGTGGTTTATTTAGGACAGAGGATCCTTATCCATTTCCCAGAAAATCTACTCATTCCTCTACATTACATAATCGCTGCATCACACCACATCTGTGTAAAACACTAACACCGAGGCGACCTAAACACAGACACTGAGAGGTTTGGGATGTTTCCGTTTTCTGTTCTGAATTCAAAATGCTTAAGTGGTTTTATTATTATTATTAATTTAATATATCAATTCACCGAGGACTGAATTTTATCACAGAACCTTTGATTAAACTGAATCATTTCTTTCTCCCCGTCAGCAGATCGTTGGCTCAGAGCGAACCCAGAACAGAAGATGACTCAGATGGACCTCCTGGTCACCAACGTGGCCGAGCTTTTGGCTACGGCCGTGCACGAGGTCCTGCGTCTCATGGGTCAGGCCGTGTCTGAATACCGCGACGAGTCGGCCAGGATCCGGCAGGAGAACCAGAAACTGCAGCGCTCGCTCGAGGAGCTCCAGAAGAGGCTGCAGATATCAGGTTCGCCTGAAACACTTGTGGAGTATATCATTAATTAAGCAAATGCTGATCATTTGTTACAGGATAAACACAACAACATCTACTTACTTAGACGAGGCTTAACCTTTATTGAAGGAGTCTCCAGTGTCATTTAAGTTTAAAATTTAAGTTTTCTGACATCTTCAGGAGGAGTTCGCGCTTTGCGGTTTCTCTGTAACACAACACTGGGTTTTTTTCTTCTTAACTTTGAGAGAGAGAAAGATAAAAAGAGGCTGGTGAGGGAACGGCTGTTTATAGCTGCTGTAATGTAAGTGAGAACAGGAACTAACTTGTCTCATGGATGTTCCACATTAAAGGTCTCTTTATGGTTTCAGACGCAGTGCAGCAGGTCTCGTCCTCCATGGCCGCAGAAGAGCCGCTCTACGAGTCTCACCACGCGCAAGTGCTGGACTGTCGTATGGAACGAGAGCCGGTAGGGACAGAAGAGAACGAGGAAACGGATTCACCTGAGCTGTCCTTCGAGGAGGAGAAACCAAGCGCGCTGCACCTGAGAGCGGAAACACGAGAACCAAACGATGCGATTTCTTCACCGTGTGGCTTTTCTCATAAAAGGAGGAGGAGCTTCTCAAGCTTGCGGAGCCGATCGGCTTCGCCCGACGTCGCTGGCGTGCCGGGAATCTTAAGTACTATCAAAACAGAATCGAAGTCAGAGTTTCCAGAATGTTCCCTGTCAGAACAGACTGAAAACACGATCACAGACGCACACCTCCACCTGCCCTATCATCCGGTCCACGTCAATCTCACCCACGTCCCCCAGGACTCGTACACTCCACCGCGCGCACACGTCCGAGCAGAGAACACGGTGGACGCCGCCGGTCCGTTCGGCGTCACCGCGCGGAGAGAGAACTCGCACACCTGTCACGTGTGCGGCAAGTCGTTTGCGACGGCCTCCAGCCTGGGCGCGCACTTCGTCTGCCACTCGGGCGAAAGACCGTTCGCCTGCGAGCGCTGCAAGTTCAGGTTCAGCCGTCTAGCCGATCTGAAGAAGCACGAGCGCATCCACACGGGGGAGAAGCCGTACAACTGCACGCTCTGCGGCAGGAGGTTTAACCGCACAGAGAATCTCAGACGCCACCTGAGGAAAGTCCACCACGGAGCTCTGCTTTAGCCACCCGGACTTACTGAAGAACTCTTCTTTTATTTATACGCTGCAGTCCAATACCACTTTCATCCCTCACACAGCATACACACTGTAACCATAACGATGCGACCTTAGAGTCCTAGCTCCTACAGACTACGCAGTTTTATTATTAGTAGTAATAATAATAATAATAATAATAATCATTTTTAAAAAGATCTAGCCTGACCATGGCAAAGAGGAGGCAGCTGGTGACAGAAAATTAAGAGTCATACATTTAGATTTAGACCAGAGTTAAAGTGGGACTCGTTGATGACATCACAAACCATTAAACATCTCAAAGCCAATGGTTAGCTTCTCTAGTTATGCACACTGAAGTGCATCAGTAAACTCCTTATGTACAACCTTTTTCAGCCAGCACTCTGTGTTGGTGTCCCATATTGCTTTTCCCCCCCATTTTCTCCCAGTTTGGTCTTGGCCAGTTCCAACCCTCCCTTATCATCCAGCAGCTACCATCCAGGGAAGACAGAATTCTCACCACGTGTTGCGTCACAGTGCATTATAACACGCTCGGAGGAAAGCACTATCTGCCCTCTTCCTCATACATGAGCTCACAGACCCCTCCCCCTCCCTCTCTGATTGGCTAGCGTCGCTGTGATTGACAGCGCAGAGTGAGCATGCCCCTCCCACACAGAAAGCACAGCCAGTTTTGCTCTGCCGATGCCTCACAGCGCGAACGCTGTTCTGTTGTGCCACTCAGGAGGTTTAGGTTTTCTCCCCTCAGCCGTGACCTGATTGGTTGGGAGATAAAAGGTGAGCTCTAACTACGTTTTTTATTAACTCGGTTACACTGGACAAATTCAAATAGCTAAAACCGCAATAATGTTTTAAACAATCGAGTCTAACGTCAAACCACTTTTTTTTTTTTGTCTACACACCAAACCACAGTCCCACTGAATTAAACTCTCACTCCACTGAATCTGTTAAGCTCACTAGTGCACGGTGTTGGTTATATATACACTCATGCACATTTTTTTATTTGAGTTGTCTGAAAAACAAAAAAAACAAGGGTCTGTATAAACCACCTGCATCACTTCTCTTAGCAAGTGAAGATATCTCGAATAAAGAGATCCGTCATTATGATTATTATATAACAAATATAAGACCGTTAAGCCTAATTTCAAGCCTACAGTTATGACTCTTCTGATATTCTGCTGGCAGATATCGGCTAAAACAATAAGATTTCAAGCTTGAAATGAGTCAAAGTGTCAAGAGCTGGATTTAATGGTCATAGATTTGTTTAAAAACATTCTAATGAGAAGTATTAGTTGGATTTGGCTATATTATTATTATTATTATTATTATTATTATTATAAGATGTTTGTACTTGTACTTTTTTGCAATGTTCATGTGAAATTTTACAGAGTTTTTTATTTTACTTTTCCCTTTTCAGTCTTCAGTCATTTATTTTGGTGTATCAGCATTTTTTATTTTTTTATTTTTTGCAAATATCATCCATATCATCCGTCCCTGGTGATCTCAGAAGGGCTCACCCTGTTTATACGTGAACAATGACCGAGTGAAGATTTGGATTTTGTTTTTGTTTCCTTTTTAATAATTGTACAAACCCCAGAGGATCTATTCTTAAATTTAATAAAACAAACTGAAAGAACAGACTTGTTCATCTTCACTGGTCCACAACTTTTTTCACAACTGAAACAGCCCCGAAACACACAATTACAAAGCCTCGGCTCGTCGTCTCAGCTGCCTTTCTTCCTCCACTCCACTCTCCACTCGTCCCAGTCCAGCAGCGTCCGGTCCGTCTGCCACCCGGCTTCTTCTACACCTGAGTACAAGTTAATCAGGAATTAGAGGATTTAGAAGGTAAGATTTACCACAAATAAACAAATATGATGCATAGATTAACGCTACTCAACGATTTCACTGCGATCCTCTTAACAAGTTCTCGATCCTGATTGGTCAGAAGGTGTTGATTAATTTTCTGTAACAGCAGCTCTGACAGTAATCACAGGTTTATATTAACGCGCTCGTTCTAATACATTATCGTTTCTATAGTAACAGCGAGTTCACAGGGACCTGTACGGCAGAAACGCCACATGGACTTGATGATGTGGTGAAGTTTTCCATAAGGAGATGTTTAACATCTATGGAAGGAGTCTCCAGTGTCAGAGGGAAAGACTTCGGGACAGATGAGTTTACGCGCTTTGCGGTTGCTGGGTAATATGACCAGCTGTCTCTTTTGGGCTTTAACTTCAAGAGAGAAAAACGAGAAGCTGGTGAGGGAATTGTGTTATAGGAGCTATAAACAGTCAGGGAAAACGGGACCTAACTTATCTTGCGGATGTATTACATCAGTTCTGTATCAAACTGCTGTGGTATAAAAGGAATAAAACAGTCCAGGGCTTGCTGTTAGAGGAAATGAATCAACTCTGAGTTGTTGCGGCCCGGTTGAAGTCCTTTACTTAAGCACCATTCTAGCGTATTCTGTAATCAGATAACGCCGCTGGAGCGTGCTGTGGCTTTTAACGTCGTCCTTGAAAGATGTCAACATGTGCACTGAATTTATCACACACACAGCTGATAAACTTGATAAACTCCACACACACACACACACACACACACACACACACACACCAACCAGGTGTGATGGTGCAAGTGGTTTAGTTGATTATATGTTGAAAAATCACTTTCATACCTGTGAGAAAAGGCTGGAAGATTTGGTCCATCAGCTTGTGACTTTCAGAAACCAGTTCCCACGAGTCTGAAAACAAACAATAACGTTAACTTCTTTCAGTCTAACAACTTTCTGTTCAGTAGCTCGTAAGTACCACAAAATTAGGTGTAAAATATTTTAAAAAAGGATAAAATTAAAACATAAGGATAACAGCAGATAAGTTCACTCAGGTGGGTGTGGCCTAATATTCTAATGAGGACCACTGACGGAACAAGACTAGCTCCGCCCACTTTACACTGAAAGAAGAGAGATTCTAGAGAAGTACGTTTATTCCATCAATTATCTGATTCTTCAGATTATTCAGTTGTACGTACATTTTTAAATATTATAAACAAAAGCTCATATTTATATTTTTAGTTTTCTACCTCACTATTCTTACTGCCACACTGCTGTAACACTTTCAGTTCTCCACGAGGGACTAGTAAGCGTTTATCTTAAGATTTCAGCACTAAGCTAATGAAATGACTTCTACTTTTATTATAAGACAGAAGGAGACTTCAGTCACTTTGTGTCTTACCTCTGATCTCGGAGAGGTGTGTGAGAGCTCCATGCTGCGGTGGCGAGTGTAACACGGTGCTGATACACACAGCATGACACGCTGCCATGATCTCATCACGCACCGACGCATCAGCACTCAAACACACACACACGCTCGCTGCAGAGCAAATCCACACAGATGAATTCAATCACATAACGCAGGTCTCATCACAGGCCATTTTGAGACGAAGAAGAAGAAGAAGAAGAAGAAGAAGAAGAAGAAGAAGAAGAAGAAGAGAGGGAGTAAACTGGAAAAGTGGCCATTTTGTTTGGACTATTTTCCTATAATCTATAAACAGATAAATACTATGTCATATCATTCTTTAATTAAAAGGCAAATTGCTGTAGTGTAAGAGGAATAAACCCTGTATAGGACACGCTGTTACAGGAAAATGATCAGCTTCAGGGGGGTAACAGTAACGCTGCTTCATCACACCACCCTGTTGCTGATTATTTTCCTCTAACCGCACCACACGAGAGTGTTTTATTCCTTACATTATTTATTGGCCCTTTCCTTTTCCCTTTCTTTTGCCAAACTCCAATATCACACTTTGAAATCCGTATGAAATCGTGATTAAATTCTACCTGATCCCGGACGCTTTATTTAGCTCAGATCGTGAGGAATATTACCGTTTCGTATTGCTATGATGTAGGACCTGGTGTTGTTCCTCAAAGCCAGCTGGAGCTCCTGAGGCCTACAACCCACAAAGAAAAGGAGCCATTCATCTTACTCATCTTATTCATCATCGGTTTAGGTTTTAGGAATAAACTGGTAGATGAGCACACGTACTGTTTAATGACGTCTCCCAGTCTGACCCCGAGTTTGACACGCACTTCGCTTTTAAACTCTGAAAAGAAGGACTGTTTATTAGAAACAGAAACAGACGCTTCAGCATCACATGAAAGGCAGCCCAAACCCAGCTCGAATACTAGACTAGACTAGGCTTCGGATACGACCACAGCGCCGCTGCGTTCTCTAATCGGATTGGTCAGAAGTACGGCCGTGACAGTATTCATTCAATTCAATTCAATTCAGTTTTATTTGTATAGTGCAAATGGACATCGTCACAAAGCAGCTTTACAGAAATAAATGGATTAACAAAAAATATATTATAATTATTTGAATTTAGCACTGTCAATTTATCCCTAATGAGCGAGCCAGTGGCGATGGTGGTGAGGAAAAACTCCCTGAGATGATATGAGGAAGGAACCTTGAGAGGAACCAGACTCTAAAGGGAACCCGTCCTCATCTGGGTGATACGGATAGTGCGATTATAAATAAATCCCTTCTATTATTGTGTGCTATGAGGACAAATAGTGCAATTGTGCAACCAATAAATTCATCACAGGTTTGTAGTAACACACTAGTTCTAATAGGTTACTGTTTCTATAGTAACGGCTCGTTCACAGGGATGTGTACAGAAGATGCTTTGTGTAATCTAAACCTGCATAAAATGTAGACATTAGAGATGTTTCTAGTTAGAACACCTTTTTTCTTCATATTTTAGAACAGCAATCCATGTAAATGTTCTAGCGTCTACATCTTATCTAAAACTTATCTTATCTGGTTACCGTAAAACCCCACGTATACCTACACACACATTCCAGTTCTTACTGCGGCAGACTTGACCATGCTGCGTGAACACTGAACCAGTGAAGAACAGCATTTTAATCACTTTCTAAATATCGTTTGCACAGTGCTAGACTTGACACTTCTTTAAACTTCTCTCTCTCTCTCTCTCTCTCTCTGTCTTTTGACCAAAAAGTACAATTTTTTGACCATATTTGTGTGAAAATCTTTGGTGACATCCCTAATAAATATATATAACATTGACTGATGGTCACTATATCCTTGGCTAATGTTCGCTAAGGCAAATACACACTGATAGATTTTATTTCATATTAATAAACTTAAAATGTTCTGACTTTCCTCAAGACAAAGCAGGAGTGCTGAATCAGCGCATTATTCGAGAGCACCGGGGAAGGAGGCGGGGCTTCCGGGGTGTCAGTCAATATCAGAGTTTAAAACACAGACACAGGTGTCAATCATTGTAGATGGATAATTCAATTGGCTGATCTTTCGCTTTTTTTGTGGTGTGAGGATTATTTCACAGTGATTCAGTAATAAACTTTATTACATCACAGTGACCAGGGACTCACCCAGAAACACCGGCTCTCTCTGATTGGCTTCTGCTGGACTCAGGATCTGTCCGTCAAGCAAATACCTACGGAGGACGATCGCCAGACGAGCTTCGTTCAGCGTCTCCATGACGACAGACCTGACGGCTTTGTAATTGGCAAACAGGTGGAGTGCGGTGAAGAGGAAGAAGAGAATAAACGTCAGCCTGAGGAGGAAGAAGGACCGAGGCAGCACAAGTCAATATTACGGCTCATATACAGACAAAAGCACACATGTATTTAAAACATCTTTTAAAAAATCTTACACGGGGTTATCAGTGACAAGTGGGATTAGCACTAAGCTAACCAGCAGCCCTGCCAGATTGACCAGTGTTTCCTGTTAGAAGAATTAACAATCATTAAAGCCCATGACACACATACAAGTAGCCAGAGTTCTTACTAACACGTCAGATATTTTAACACTTTTTACTGAAGCTCTTGTTAGAAAGAATTCGATTCGCATTTGAGACACAGCCATCAGCACCAACCTGACTGCCATCTTTAGCAGAGATGTCGGCCATGTTGTTTCTGCGAGCCTGATGAACAGTTAACGCCGCTCTTGTCGCTCCTCCGGCCACGCCCACAATCGACTGGAGTGAGACGAAGACACAAACCACCATGCGTTTCACGTTCAGTAAACTCATCTGTCATCAAATCTGATTTAAGTCTCCTGGCAAACATGCATCCAGATATTTAACAGAGAATTAAATCCATTTCATAAAACCCCACAATGCACCGGTGTCTTTTTCCTTCGTTAGCTCTGCACACACGTATAGGCTAATTTAGCTGATCAATAAGGGAAGTCGCTGTGGTATAAAAGTGGCCAGTTTGGTATTGTGCGACCTGCACGCCTAAATCATCATACACTCACCTCGAAACATCATTCAGCTCAGTTATACCATTTATACTAAACATTTATACACAAATAAATTTTTTTTAAAATCTTATCAGAATCCATCCATCCATTTATTTTCCATTCCGCTTATCGTACACAGGGTCGCGAGGTAGACTGGAGCCTGTCCCAGGGAGCACGGGGCATGAGGCATGGGACACCCTGGGCATGGTGGCAACCCATCGCAGGGCACAAACACACACACACACACACACACACACACACACACTATGGATGGTTTGGAAATGCCAATCAGCCCACAACACATCTCTGGACTGGGGGAGGAAACTGGAGTACCTGGAGGAAACCCCCCCGAGGGGTTCCCCACGGGGAGAACGTGCAAACTCCACGCACGCAGGGCAGAGGCGGGATTCAAACCCCCAACCCCGGAGGTGCGAGGCAAACGTGCTAACCACTAAGCCACCGTTTCCCCCCCTCATCAGAATCACTTCTAAACTACAATTTCACCTTTAAAATGTAGGCCACACCCCCTTCCTGATGCTGGTGCTGAATGATACCAAACTATGAGCTGAGTCAGAACGCGATTCATGGAGCATGGAGGAATTCTGACTCTTCCCAAGCTTGCCAAAAAATGTTGTATTTTTAAATCTTTTAAATTGTTGAATAAAATTTTACTTTGTGTATAAAATCTATTTAAATAAAGATTAAAAAAAAACAGTGAGGTTTACCTTAAACACTCCGGCGATGCACACAATAAGAGTGAAGAAAGGAGGGAAATGAGGTGCGGTGATCTCCATTAACATCGCGACGTCGTTGAGAATGTCAGCAAAAAGCCTGAAACAGGTTTTAAAACACAAAGTTCCCAAGGGTCTAAAGGTCTCGATTATTTGAGTAGAAACACTTCCGAAAACATCAATCATGCCTCACCTCCATTTTTTGGCTTCTGAATCCAGTTTGCTCCTGTAAAGTAAAGAGGATGTAAATGTTTACAGTGTAGAGATGAATGCTGGATTCTACCGCTTTGTCGTTTCTATAGTAACAGCTCATTCTCAGGAACCTGTACGTCAGGCACTCCACATAAACTGGCTGATAGGGTGAGGCTTTCTGTAAGGAGATGTTTAATTAACATTTATGGAAGGAGTCTCCAATATCAGCTCTTGGTAACAGTCAGAGGTGAAGATGTAACTTAACGTTTTCCAGAACAGAAGAGTTTACACGTTCGTGGTTTCTCTGTAACGTGACAAGCTGCGTTTTTTGTCTTATTAACTTCATGAGAGAGAAAATGAGAGAGGAGGGTGAGGGAGAACAGGAACCAACTCATTTTTTTTTTGGAGATGGCACCAAACCATTAACCAAAATGTTTCCATGGAACCTGCTTTTCAGTGTCAGAGGTGTTTGTTAGTGTGAATAGTGAGACGTGGATTTGACCCCAATGTAAACCTGTTAATTGGAAAGTTAGAATAAGATTTCATAAAATAATTTCAGTCACAGCTAGGTGAAGAACAATCACTGCTCAGTGAGAGCCAAAAGAGTCGACTCTTAGTGATGAGCTAGGCCAAATGATCTGACTGACTGAAAAGAGGCAGAATTCCCAGCACTAGCACATACATTGAGACTAATATCAATATTCAAAAGAGTTTGTTTGTGAAAGAAAGCTGCTTCTCCGCCTCCTTCCTTGAGTTATTTAAATTATAACAGAACTCAGTACCGAATCATATGTAAATGGCTCCGAATCGTATTGTAGTGAATCACTGCTGCATTAAATGTATCTTTCACACATCGGATTGCTGATAACATATTGAGATGAACACTGTAGTATCTCAGAGAGAGAGAAACACAGACCTATTAACACAACTAAGCAGCAGAAAGCTTCCAAACACTCACCCTTTAAACCAGGCGAAAAGGATTCTCCCCAACATACCTGTTCCATCTGAGACAGGAAGAAGAAAAAAACGATTTCATATCACTGTATTCATGCACATCAGCACCAATAAACCCACACACACACACACACACACACACACACACACACACACACCTCTGAGTAACCAAGTCACTGTAGCTGCAGCAACCGTTGCTTCTTGATTGCCGACTCCGACTCCTTTCAGTGAGGCCTGAGTGGCGAGTGTGCCCGAGAGAGAGCTGGAGAAAGCCTTAGAGAAGAAAAAAACAGAAGAAGTGTCCATCTTTAAGTCTGAGTGAACGACCCTACCAAGATACTAATGTTCACCAGCATTCATAAATGTATAAGTAACCTGCAATGTATCCCATATCTGATACTGCAGATAATCCTCGCTGACACTCTCGGGGTAACCCTGAGGCAGGAAAACGTTCTAGAGAAGGACAGGGGATTGCGTTAATGCTTTCAAGTGCTCAATCATTCAAGCCTCTTATAGGTCACGATACTATGTAGTGCACTTGTATAAGGAGTGACAGACATGACGCACCTTGAATGCATCACTGATTGATTTCCCCCGAGTTACTCGTTCCTGTCCCGTTCTCTCTCTCTGCATCCCTCCATCCTTTACCCGGTATCTCCAGGCCTCCTGGGAGCCGTACTTCTCAGTTGCAATGACTCCTCCACCTCCATCCGCCATGTCCTGAGAGATGCACAAGAAACGCAAAGATGAAAAATGTGCTGATTATTCAGGATGTAATATGGATATATAGGGCACAGGATCCAACCCTGATCCAGGAGAACCCCCTGATCCTAATATACCTCCAGTGTGACAGGGGCTTCTCTAGGACCAGGGCTGGGAAGTTTCACCCCTAGGGCAGGGTGTTGCTTTACTGATTGCTTTTATGTGGCATGCAGTTTAGGACACAGCCATATTCAGGTGGTGTTTCAAATCCCTTTAAAAAAAAAAAGAGTGCACACTTAATGCGGTCATTTTAGGTATTAGTTTTAAGCTTAAATCTGAATATACAGCTGGGCTTACTTACTCCTTTCGTTTAAAACACGGCTGGTATTTCTGCTTTTATGACTAATTCGCCATGTTTATTTGCCACAAATGATGCTTTATTTTCTCACACATCATAATTTATGTACAAAAGTCTGAATAAATGTTATTATTTGTACCTCACATCCACTCACCGCGATTCACTTCCTTGTTTGTCTTCGCCGCCACGTCATGCATTTAGCGTACTTTCCGATTGGCTAACAGCCTGTGACGTATGAGGGGGCTTAGCCAATAGAATAGCAGCATGGCGGAAGTGAATTTAGTCAGTGGCTCAGTGATATTTCTAGCGGTTTATGGTTTCGAGCGAGAGAATGTCTGTGATTATTATTATTTCTTTTTCGTGATTATTATTATTTTTTACACTAATTATAATTTTCTTAAATCTAAAAACGTATTTCAAAATGCAAATGTATCAAAAGCTTATTAAATATACACTAATTTGCATATAAAAATGTTAAACAAACGTTTAAAAAATGTTCACAAAGTCTGATGAAAAAGGGCATTTCTTTTGTAAAGGATGAGGAAAATGACCAGACTCATGGGAAGCAGGAAAGCTTATTTAAATAACTGACGTCATTATGACATCAGTAACCTTAATCATAACTACAGAAACAGTTTCACTTTCAACATGAGTCATTACATCAATTACGGAAAAGCTCATTCATGAATTATACAGCACTGTGTGTTAGAAAAGCTTCATAGCGATTTAATATGGAGAGATTTCTTTTAAAACAAAATGGCTGCTGAACCTTTAAAAAAAATAGAGTGCCATTTATGTCTGGTGTAGCCTACTTAATAAAGTTGTAATAAAGATATATATTTTTTTAATTGTTTATATCAGTAACTGCCAATTCTACAATTTTTACATTTTGTGAAATCATGGATGGAAAATATCCAATATCTGAAAACTATACAAAAAAGTAATTTTTTTCTGTGGTTAGTAAATCAGTGGCTTGTGAATGAAAAGGAGGGAAGTGGAACAGTAAGATTACAGGGTGAAGAGGTGAAGAAGGTACAGGAGTTTAAGTACT
>CM074957.1:2296750-2325370 GCA_037577455.1 Pangasius macronema
GTCAGAAGTAATGACTGATGAGCCGTTTCATGGCCTGGTGTGACCTGTTTCCTGTGTATTTCTTTCTAAACCCACGTCCTTCTTGGATTCTTTATTTTTTTTAATCTAAGCTCAAGATTTCACAAACGACTTCTCTTCTGTGAGAAACGCTAACCCGTTTTCGCTCTGTAAGCATGTTTCCTGTATATTTCCTGTCATTTCTTAAATTGAAATGCCTTCCTGTTTAAATGATCTACAGCTCTTTTCAGACATGCAGGTTTCAAATCGAAATTTATTTATTCGAAGGTGGACGAATAACCAGTCATTAACACTTAAAACATCATTTTCCTTTTCGCTGTTTTTTTTTGTTTGTTTGTTTTTTTAAAGAATACAAAAATTTAGTTTGGGGAGGTTTGTGGTTGTTGATGAATCTTTTTCACAACCTCAAGCCAAACTGCAACCTCAGTGTTGTGTCTGTGTGAGTGTGTGAGTGTGAGTGAGTGTGTGTGTGTGTGTGTGTGTGAGTGTGTGTGTGTTCCCCAAAGAAAGGATGTTATTGCAAACACATATTGAAACTGCAAGAAGATGTGCGAAGAAAAAAAAACCTCATGAAGGAGGAACCTCATTTGGCGCAATGATTTTACTGATCATAGGGGTGTGTTGTGTGTGTTTGTTTCCAGTGTAGAAATAAAAATGTCTACCTCGGACCACGAACAAAGCAGCAGCACTCTGCTGACCGAACCAAAGAAGTCAGACGACGTGGAGAAAGGCTCTGAGGGCCAACACCTCCCAGAAAGAGACTACAGGAAGCTGGCTATCTGCAGCATCATATGCGGCCTGTCCTGCGTCGGCATCGTGTCGCTCATTTACTCAGTTAAGGTAGCCAACACACACACACACACACACACACACACACACACACACACACACACCTCTTATGATATTACACCACATAGGAACATCTTATTACTAGCCTATTTACTATTAGCACAAGCACACTTAAGCTTGCATATGTGTTTACTGTCCTAGCCGATGTTTCTCTGTACAACTCACAAAGCCAATCGTAGCGTGAACAGAGCTAGGTGTGACATTATTAGACATTTTTGGAATTACTAACCTGTCCAATCATGCTCTGAGAAATGGAAGGGGCAGGGCTTGTAGCAAACATCACATTCCTGGGCACTCCATATGTGACGGACACACCTGCTGCTTTCCCACTTTCACACTAACAACCGTAAACCGCCGCAAAACACATCATCTTATCAAGCAAAAATATCTTAAATATAGTCAAATTTATCTGGAATTATAAGATTCTAGAGATTTTACTCATTTCAAGTTTAAAATGGTCTTATTCTATTAGCAGATCATTTTGCTTCCTTTATTTCTAGAAATAAATGCTTAAAATCATGAGATTAAACAACAGATTTAAACAGGCATTTTATAAAGCAACACATCTGTAAAGTGTAAATGAATATTTTTTTGTATAGAAATATTTCTTACCTCCACTTATCCTCATGTGTTTTTCCTCATTCTCGCCAGACTCGGGAGTTCAACAAGAAGCGAGGTGCTGAACCGCTGCAAAAAGCCAAAGAGTATTCTGGAAAAGCTCTAAAATGGGGAATAGGAGCCATCTTGGCATGGGTGTGTCTTATTCTTCTCATCCCACTGCTACTGGGACTGCTGTCATACCTTTTGACATTTATAAACTGAAACATAGGTCATCAAAAATGCCAAATGGACAACATGTGAGCCCAAAAAAGGCACAACTGAGTGTCATGGATGCCCCAAAAAGACAGACAGACAGATAGACAGGGCTCCAGAGCTGCCAAGCTGAGACAGAGACCCCAAAATCTTTCAAATCAAAGGGAAATGCAGACCTGAAAAATGTTGAACCAAGATGCTTGGTGCCATAAGCAACAAAAAAACAAGAGTCAGAGGCCCAAAAACAGCAAAACAAAAAAGCACAGAGGGCAAGAAAAGACCAAACTGAAAACACAGAGTCCAAAAAGACAGAAATAAAAATTGGCGCGCCAAACAAGAGGTGTGGAGATCCAGAGACTCACAGCTGAAAGGAAGCCCTAAAATGGCAAACACAGACACTGAAGTGAGACACACAGCACCGATAAATCGACCTCAACATACACGGCAACAACGTGGATGATTCCACCACCGTCAGGTCTAGACCTTCACGTCGGTAACTGGCATGCCTGAAATTTCCTTAGAATGTAATACGTTAAACAGGACGGAAGCTATTGAAGAAAAATTATTTCAGACATTTGATCCTGTTTGGATCAATTACAAAATCCAATCAATCAGTTAAAATGATCATTTCATCCAAATCCTGCGAACATTCGACTACTCATTTGAGATATTGCCCTAATGAGAATCACGGACAGATGGAGTTTGGACACATGGACAACACAAACAAACACAAAATGCCTCTATTTGGTGACGGGATAATAAAAATGCATTCCAGGGAGTCTTGGACCCCTATACCACACCCAAAAAAACAAATAAATAAACTTTTTAAATCAAGCGTGAAGGACAGCGAACCATAAAGAGGCATGGAGACCTGAAAAACCCAAGCAGCTCCACACAGAAGGCAGCATTCTTGGGCAGGATCTGCACTCCTGAGATAAAGTCTCTCTCATTTGGACAGCATTTGCTCATTTTGGACAAAACACCAAACCACTTTTTTCTTCCACGGCGTTGGATTTCTAGAGCGCGCATTAAGTTTTCTCACCTGATGGACCCCTGAGCATTAATCTGTTTCAGATCTTTATATACTAATTTTACACGTTAGCTGCATTACAGGAAGTGTCTTTATTCAGAATCACTGAGGGAATGAGAGCTAGCTGCTTTCTAACTACTGCTAACTATTGTTTGTTTTTTTTGTGTTAATCTGTTACAAATGACTTATATAAAGTTTCACTCGAGCTCGTGAGCAAAGTGCGTACTCCCGCACCGTTCTGAATGTATTCACGCTGAGAACGACGAGCACACAGTGTAAAGAAGAAGAAGAAAAAAAAAAAGTGTTCGAATCTGATGATTCTCATGTACAACCCACTTACAGGCATGTTCTAGTTTACAACGCAGTATATGCTTTTGAGTATTAGGTCACGGTGTGCAGATCGAGACTGGCCTGTGTTCTCAGTGCGCACGTCAACAACGTCCCCCACAACACCCCGTTTCCCCACAACACCCCGTTTCCCCCACCAACAACAAGCACAAGATTGTGTTACATTTGTTTAAAACGCTGTATTATGAGCTACTGTTATACACTTTTCATTTTGTACTTTTATACTATGAACATTAAATAACATACTTTCCAACTGTTTACAAGCAACTCTTCAATTTAATAAGTATAAACATTAAAAAAAAAAAAACACACACACACAAAGAACAAGGAATATATTACATAGGAAAAGAAAAATTCACATCCACTTGTTTCTGTAACATACAGCGTGGATGCTCTTGTAGCTACAAGTTATAGTTTGTATTTATTATATAACATTAAAAAAAAAAGTAATAAACACATGAAAACATGATGGATGGTGTGATTCGTATTTGTACGGAATGAGAGGAAACGAAGAGATTGCGACAGAGCTGTTGACTGGTTACAAGCTAGTGAAGGATTATTACAAAACGATAAACAGTGTTCCATTTATACAAAACCAACATCGTCACGTAAAAAAAAATAATAATAAAAAGTAAAAAAAACAACAACACCCCACACACACACACACACACACACACACACACACACACACACACAGTACCCTGAGAGACCAAGTGAAGTAGTCAGGAATCCTCATGACTTAACGAAAGCTAGCGATGCATCAGTTTATTTATTGTCCATTTTCGATACCACGCCTCTGAATATTGGCCGTAATCTTACACTGACCTGATGGACGTTAATCGCGTGTAGGAAGATCTTCCTTAAACGAATCTGCACCAACATTTATTCAAAAATGAGTGTTTGGCAATTTCTGCTGACGACAAGAAATACAGTTTGATCGTTAGAAATGTTTTATACGTTAGAAGGAAACCTTTCATGAGAAGAGCAGGTGAGTTGAAAGGAAGCCGTGTTCGTCGTGTAAACAGCTCACTCTTGTGGCATCGGTGCCTTCAGAAGCAGACGTTTCCTCGCCGCGTCGAGTTCACTTCCCCTGTTGCCTAGCAACAGTGTTTTACAACTGTAACCGCGTGAATGGCGAGTGAGTCATGTGTTCGCCGCCCCGTGACTAGGTCACAGGGTTCTTTTAAAGAAGTATGAAATGGCTGAGCTTGTGAGAGATATAATAATATCTGCTGTACAAAGTGAATCGATATCTGATGTAAAAAATTAATTTAAACACAACAAAAATGCTAAATTGTGACCACTTCTGTACATTATTTCAGGCCAACACTGATGAGATACTCCGTTATTTGTTATTAAGTCAGTGCGTCCCGTGATCTATTTCTGAAGTCTGGAAAAGGGCTTGTGACAGACACTCACTTGAAGTTAAGTGCTCTTTTCAATCCCTCGGGAAAACTTTATAAGCGCACACAGCCATCAAAGCTAAACCTCATGTTAAAAACCGTACAAGAATCTGTCTGTACACAAGTACGAAACCGTACTGCACGTGTACACCAAGGGCTCTGAATCAGAAAGACAAAGCGAGACTGTGAAGGTTTCAGTAAACCATCTGCTCCGTCGCCATCCACATGTCCAGGTCGTTCAGTTTTGAGCACAGGAGTGAATCAAAGTCCTGCAAGTGAAGTGCTTCTTCTTCCCTGCCTCGGCGGGTTCGTCCCATCCCAGAATTCCCTGCTGCTTTCCTCTGAGCTCCGCCCCCTCCTGCTCCACCAACGAGAGGCCTCCTCGGCTTCCTGGCCACGCCCACTTCAGGAAACTCGACGAAGCGTTTTACCCGTTTCGGACCAATCAGAGACTGGGAACCGTCTCGCCGGCTAAGAGGGACTTCGAATATGGTCTCTAAGCGTCTGGAGGAATAAACAGGAAACGGTAAATGAACTTGTTGCTGCGTCCCAGATGGTATTCGCAGTAGGACTTACCCATAATGCACTGCATTAAAGTAAAGTTAACCATGTTGTATGTAACTCGGCCAGTATTCGTGTGTGTGCTCAGCGCTTCTATGCCTTATCCGGCAAATATATAAATATGTGTGTGTGACTGTGTGTCTTACCTTTTTTTTATTTATTTATTTTTTTTTAAAATACAAATTTGGTTACAGATGCTCATTTTTTATGACTTCTGATACTATACTACTGAGTCAGTACATAAACATTTTAGATTTCCAAACATTACTTTTCCAACAAAATATGAAACGTTACAAAAAAAAATATTTGTATTTCAGTAAAGAAAGCAACATGTCACGTCAAAGACCACTTTTCAGACAAAAAAACGAAATGAAGGAAAAAAAAAGAAGCGAGTGCAACACTCAAGAGTCTCCAGAGGAACTGTGGCGGCTTCTCCAAGAAGCTCAGTAAAACTTAACTGATTTCCTTAGACCTCTGCACACACTGTACCTGAGACTTCACGCTTTTAAGCAAAACGGTCATCACACCAAATACTGACTTTGTTTAGTTTATTACTGTTTACTGCTCTATATAGTATGTTTTTAATTGTAGAAACTTTAAACTTCATTATTTTTGAAAGTATCCTTGCTTTACAGCATTTCTTTGCATGCATCTTAGACTTTTCCACACTGCGTTAAGTTTATTTATTTAGTCTTACTGAGGGGAATGAGGAGAAAAGCCTTAGATCAGTGGTGTCTAACCTTAATTGCAAAGGACTAGTACAGGCTGCAGGTTTGCATTCCACCATCAGGAGCTGCACCTGCTAGTCAACTGAAGGTCACAATCGACGGATTAAACAGGTGGAATCAGGTGTGGCTTTTCTTTTGTTTAGTAGTAGCAAACAAGTACAATGAGTAGTATCAGGTACAATTTGGGCTCAAACGCCCGTGCTTTAGCCGGAACCGAGAAAACAGAGCAAGAGAGCGTTTTAATTCCCTAATGTGACACATTATGATTTTAAACAGGCAACCTCAAACAACAAATGACAACCAGAGAAGATCACTTATCGAGAATTTAAACTTATTGAATTATTTATCAAGAATTTCAGCTTGATAAATGATCACTTACTGACAATTTAAGCTTATATATGCCATCTAGCTGAAACCTAAAAGTCATATTTATCATACTGTGTGTGTGAAGATCAAATTGTACACAAATCGTACACTAAAATACCTGTTGAGGCCAAGATAAATTTACTATACAAACAGTGTAACAAAAGAGAGCACACAAAATAAAACCTGAATGTGAACCTTAATAAAATTACAGAAAGAAAAAAAAAAAAAAAAAGAAAAAAAAGAAAATCTAGCATGAAAGAAACAAGCAGTAAAATAAAAAAAAATCTTTCAGTTAAAAATTATTAATTTTTTTTCTTTTTATTTATTTATTTTACATGTAGTATGTATTGTACTGTATTTTTAAGCCTATTTATAGCTGTAGCAGTAACCACAACTGGGAATCATGAATATTTTTAAGATGTAATATTTTTGGGATGTAATATTTTTGGGATGTAATATTTTTAAGATGTAATATTTTTGAGATGTAATATTTTTGGGATGTAATATTTTTAAGATGTAATATTTTTGGGATGTAATGCGTCCTGCTGTTTTGGTGCTGTGATGTAAAGACTTCCAGCCAATCCTAGCACAGTAGGAGGGGTTTGTCCCAATATGAACACACTATTTAATTTGTAGTGTCTGTTCTACTGCCTGTGCGTAAAGATTGTCTGTTTTTACAGCGATAAAGTAAATCGATAAAACCGCGAAAGCTCCGAGCGTGTACACAATATAGAAAGAGACAACAAGTCACTAAGTTTCAAACGAAAATGTAGTGTGTGGTGAGAAATGTGTTTAAGGTCTCACCCTTCAGGAGGTTTGAAGAAGTTCTTGTTTGTGTAGATTTCCTCCACGCTAAAAACTTTCTTCTTTATCCTGTAAATACACAACATCTACATCTGTATACATGTGCGCTCACTCTCACACTCACACACTCACGCACACACACACACACACACACACACACACGCGCAAAGCAGGTCTGACATGGACGAAGCAGGCAGTAACCAACCTGACGGCTTTGGGAAGACCCATCGGAGTCAGATTGTACTGTGGTTTGGGGAGAGTTTTGCGGATGCGGATGGAGGACACTTTTCTTCGTTCCACTTGCTTGCTGTCGGTCTGGAAAAATAAACACATCAATGGGACACTTCAAAACTTTCAATCTCATAAATCAATGATGATAGTGACCAATGATCAGCAAAAAGCCACATAGTTAAAATTAGCATTATAGCTTCCAAGCAGTGCAACAGCAGAATGTTCGCTCTATTGTCTGAAGATTGCGAGTTCAAATCCCAATAACACCAGCCATCAATGGCCAGAAATCAAGAAAGCAAGGGTGGGAGGGGCATAATCTTTCTCCCCTGTCAATCACAGTGACACTAGCCAATTCAGCTCATATGTGCGGAATAGGGCAGAGAGATCCGCGAGCTCGTGTATGCGGAAGAGGGCAGAGAGATCCGAGAGCTTGTGTATGTGGAAGAGGGCAGAGAGATCTGTGAGTCTGTGTATGCGGAAGAGGGCAGAGAGATCTGTGAGCTCGTGTATGTGGAAGAGGGCAGACAGATCTGTGTGTCTGTGTATGTGGAAGAGGGCAGAGAGATCCTAGAGCTCGTGTATGCGGAAGAGGGCAGACAGATCTGTGAGCTCGTGTATGCGGAAGAGGGCAGACAGATCTGTGAGCTCGTGTATGTGGAAGAGGGCAGACAGATCTGTGAGCTCGTGTATGTGGAAGAGGGCAGAGAGATCTCTGAGCTCGTGTATGCGGAAGAGGGCAAAGAGATCTGTGAGCTCGTGTATGCGGAAGAGGGCAAAGAGATCTGAGAGCTCGTGTATGCGGAAGAGGGCAGAGAGATCTGTGAGCTCGTGTATGCGGAAGAGGGCAGAGAGATCTGTGAGTTTGTGTATGTGGAAGAGGGCAGAGAGATCTGTGAGCTCGTGTATGCGGAAGAGGGCAGAGAGATCTGTGAGCTCGTGTATGCGGAAGAGGGCAGAGATCAAGATAAAGCAACACTCATATACAGTCAGGTCCATAAGTATTTGGACAGTGACAGTTTTTGTAAATTTTCCTCTATACTCCACAACAATGGATTTGAAACGAAGCACTCAATGTGTGATTGAAGTGTAGACTTTCAGCTTCAATTCAAGGGGTTTAACTAAAATATTTCATTAACTGTTTAGGAATTATACCCATTTTTTTTTGCAGAGTCGGTCCATTTTCACAGGCTCAAAAGTAAGTGGACAAACAAACAATCATAAATTTAAGGATCATTTTTAATACTTGGATGCAAATCCTTTGCAGTCAATGNCTGGAGCCCATGGACATCACCAAATGCTGAGTTTGCTGTGAAAATGGAAGGACTCTAAAAAAATAAAAATGGCTATCATTCTTAAAAGGTTAATGCAATATTTTTGTTAAATGCCTTGAATTAAAGCTGAAAGTCTACACTTCAATCACACTTTGACTGCTTCATTTCAAATCCATTGTGGTGGAGTATGGAGGCAAATTTACAAAAACGGTCACTGTCCAAATACTTATGGACCTGACTGTATTTGCTTGTTAAATCTATAACACTGGGGGCAGTCGTGGCCTAATGATTAGAGAGTCAGACTTGTATCCCGAAGGTGAACCTGAAGGTCGTGGGTTCGAGTTAGCTCACAGTTAGCTTGCTAGCTTGTTGCTGACAAAAGACGAACATGCAGGTGTCCATGTTTATTTCCCCACTTCTGAGACAAGTCGAAGGCAGCGTTAGTAAACCGCCAGCATAAAGGGAGGGGATGAGGAAGACATTTAATCTGTGGCTGAACAATAAATCACATGGCTGTGTAACTGGAACATTTGGATATGACTGCAAGACAGAAACGTGGCACCTTCATCTCAGAGTCAGACAAAGCTTTCTCCTCTGCTACGGCTGAGGACTGCTCGTTTTCTTCACTCTCCTGCAGAACCACACCTTCATCAGCCTCCATCGATACGGCATCAAACACACTAGGAAAGAGAAAATCGAATGGTATTCTGTTCGCTTCTACTAGACAGATTCATTCAGCTGTCCTTGTATGAAACGAATCAATCTTAAAAAGATCCTCAGCAAAAAAAAAATCATAAATTGAAAATAAAGTCAATTGTGTGAAAATTACCTTTTAGTGTGTGTGCGTGTGTGTGAACTGTGTGCAACATTTTATCTTTAAACAAAAACGGCTTCATTCTCTTCCACTGAGATATCGTGTTGGATTACCTGCAGTGTGAGGACACGGAGGATTGCTCAGGTGTGTGAGGAGCGTCGGCAAAGGAAGCAGATCCACTCATCACGTTGGAGGAAGTGGGAGAGTTTAGCAAAGGGGGTGAGAGAGAAGAAGAAGACGACACAATGCGAAGGTCACTACTGCTGGCTCCGTATCCGCTGTCATCGCTGTGTCCTCGACTCGAATTCTTAGACAGGAACGCCTGGGGGCTCGATAAAAAACAGGAGACGAGGGATGCCAAGGATTTGGACGGAGAGCGTGGGTACAAACTATTGGAAGTGCTGCCCCATTTTGGATAAACTTCCTTGCGGAGGCACAAGGGGGCGATCTCGCGCTCGATTTCCACACTGCACACCGTGTGTCTGCGGGTGCGCTTGAACGGAGAGGGGATGTTTACATTTAACTGAGGCGCCTTTTTCAGGGGAGAAGGATGACAAAGGGTTTTTTCGTTGACGGGAGCCGGAGAGGCTTCGTGGCCGTGCTGCAGCGAGGTGATGTCGGGGCAGGAGAGGCTGCGCTTGAGCCGGTTTGAGCCACAACCTGACGACGTCTGTCCTGGTTTCGAGTCGTCTTCCTGATCTGCCTCGTCGTCTGTCTCTCTTCTCTCTGAATACACACAACACCTCCTCCGTTTGTCTTTTTTCTCAAGATGTCCACCATCCAGGTCTGTTAACCCGTCATCTTTAACACAGAAGCGGTCCTCGGGTGACGTTCTGGATGGACAGGAAGCGTCCGCAAGCATCACGTCCCCTCCCGCTTTCCTGCCCCTTGCCGTTATTCCACAGGTCATGATAGAGTTCGCTTCCTTTTCTCCGTCCACTCCTGACCCGACCTTCAGCGTCAGAGACATGGACATCCCCTGATCTTCAAACGCCTCCACGGCTCTTTTAACTCTTCTCGTATTCAAGCTCTTTTTGCTAACTTGCGTTTTTTTAGCAGCCGATGTAGCGGAAGTCTCTGATTTGTGCTTTGCTTGACGGATGTTGTTTCTTCGCACCAGTTTTGAAGATGAAGTTCCATTGCTTGACTTTAAACGTTCTTCTGGATCAATACAGCAGCTTTCTGCGATATCAGATTTCCTCTCGTTGCACACGTTGTTCTTACGCTGTCTTGTCGTTCGAGAACTAGCCCACGTCACGGATCCTGACAACGGAGGACCTTCTGCTGGTGTGGAATCATTTGCCACGTTTGTGCTGATAAGATCAATCAAGGCACTTCTGGTGGTACCACTGGTGGCACTGATGATATCCAAGGCTACGAATGTACATTTCACATCTTTTTCCCTTTTACTTCTACTTCTGGATGCTCGCAGCTGACCTATCTTCTCTCTCTCTGAGGAATTACAAGAGATTAGGTCTGACATTTGAACATCGCCAGGATTGCAAGTGCTAAGACGCTCATCTGAGACCTGAACCTTTCTCCGTTTAGTCTCGAGCCTCGAGTTCTGAAAAGTCTTGGTCTGCGTGACCGTTAGAGATTCTTCTACTTGGTCTGTTCCAATTGTGCCTTCTTTTTCCACCCTTTTCACCATTTCTGTTAGTTCGCTCTTCTCCATTCCGCTGCCTTTCTTCCTCTTTCCTATGGCTGGAGTTGGAAGCCTCAACTTTTTGGGCAAAGGCTGATTTTGATCTTGGCTTTTACTCTTATCTGCCTGTTCTGCGTGCTTTGTTAATTCATCCAAAGCCTTTTCTTCACACAACACGATTAATTCCTGTACTGCTTTCCCAGATTCAGAACCTTTTGTAAGGCTCGTCCGGACAGAGTCAGTACCGTCCACCAGACCTGTGTGTGGGAGTAGATTTGGATTCATGGATTCGCAGTTCTGTTTTTCTTCCCTGCTGCATTGCTGAACATGTGAAGCCCTGACCGCTTCTGTAATTTGACTGGCTGATCTTCTGGTGCTTGCAGGATTTAATGACCCAAAAGACCCATCATCCTCTGGGATCGAGTCTTGTTGCTGTTGTTCTGATCCGTTCCCCGAAATAGTCACTTTATTCTGCTCTGAATCGCTCACGTCACTTGAATTGGTGTCAAAACTCAATCTCTGGACGACTGGCAATTTTGTCTCGGGAGTAATCTTCTTCTTCTCCATTCCTACATCCTCCTTGTTCTCATGGGTCACTGAAGGAGCTTCGTTATTTGACCCAACTGGAAGCTCGCTGGCTTTGAAAAGCCGCACGGGACTCATTACAATCTCCGTGAAGCTCGCCATCTTGGATTTGAATGACTGGAAAAGAGGGCCGATCACCCATCTCTTTGCTGGTGGAGGGCTTTCGGGATCTTTCTTCTCAGAATCCTGGGCTTTAGTTGCGTCATGTGACCCTAAAGATAACGACGTTAAATCCAACTTGCGTTTACAGGACCTTGTGGTTTTACCTCTGAAATAAAACAAGACACACGAAAAAAAATTATGCTCATGTCGGATGATCAGCAATCCAAAATGCATACACGTCTCTGGTGAAAAAAAAAAACAGCACCTTTAATCTAAAGTGTCATGGCGGCTGACCTGAGCGTGAAGAGTAGAATCAGCTCGCTCATTTAAAATGAACTGCACACACAAACGTGTTCACGAGTGTGTAGCAATGACACAAGCATGGGGAAAAAACAGTCGCACGTACGAGCACTTCACTTCTGCGAGCACTGGGACACGGATGCTTCCTTTCTGCTCACTCACCTCAGCCTACATTTTACTCATGAGTCAAATTTATTTTTGAGACTTTGGGGACAGGGATAAGAGGTGAGGATAAGAAATGGCTAAGATTGGAAATGGATTTGAAAAAGAGAAACTTAGTTTTGGAAACTGGAACTGTTTACATATAAAGAGACTTGAGTGGTTTTTCTTTTTGTTAAGATCAAAGAGCAAAGACTTCATGATTCATAAAACTTGTTTACAGTTCACTGAATTCATTTCACTGAATTCATCAGTGGAAAGAAATGCACTCACTCGGGCTGCCTGTGTCGACTCTCGTCTCTGTCTTCATGGCTTTCCTGAAAGAGAGAAAAAATAAACAGGACATTAACAACACTAACACTACAGACTTGTTGGTTTTATTTAAGTCTGGATGTCATTTCTTCGAGAACATCGATGGTGTTCTTCATCTTCAGCCTCGTTTTCTTGTAACAGGTAACTTCATGTTTACTCTCACATACAGTATATTGGATTCTTCAGTATAATTAGTAGAGGAAACGTGACCTGGTATACAGACTGTGGAAACCTGACTAACATGAGAACCCTTTTCAATTTAATCTAAAAATTTTTAAAACTATTTTTGGACATAACATCATGAAACATTGTTATACACAATAAAGAACTATAAAATGTACCACGATCATACAGGAATGTGTGTGTGTGTGTGTGTGTACGTACGTTGCTCAGTAGACCAAAAAAGTAGATTATATTCACTCAATTAAACTCATTACACAAACACAGAAAGGCGATTACAAAACCGTGAGTAAGTGTGTGTGTAAGGCTCGTGCTTTGACGGATCAGGACTCTCGTTTATATATTAATCCAACTGATAACGCAATCATCGTGGAAACCCTTTACATAAGTAGATATCAGAAATAAAGTATAGTAGGATATTGTACAGTTCGGCAGTGTTCTATTGTCGTGACGATAAATAGGCTTAGGTGACTTAATTGGAACTTGTGGTTTGTTTGCTGGTTGGTTTAGTTTCACATGACACATGTAGGACTGAAAACCTTCCTGTAAAAACTTTCACTGGTCAGAAATATGGCAAGAGAGAAAAAGGTAAACAAACCTTTACCAAGTGTGAGTGGAAATCATGAAAAGATAAATAAATGATTATATATATATATATATATATATATATATATATATATATACACATACACAAATATATCACTAGTTTACACCATCTTTAGTTTTTCTTTTTGTTTGTTGGTCCCAGAACCTCCAGACACGGAATGCGTCGTTTCTTCAGCGCTGCCCATTTGCAACCCAAAACACGCTTCAGGTTTGATTCACTGCCTGCATGCGAGTCGATTCAGAGTCGAATCGTGAGAGTTCACTTGGAAGCGAGCGCGGACGCTCTCGGACCCTGCTGTTTTCTCATCTGCTTAAAGAGCCGCATCGAGGAGGAGAAAACAGCAGGGTCGCAATCGAACGGTGAAAACGCTATAGATTCTACAGCACAGAATACAGCGATCCACTGAAACCATACCATGCTGTCTCTTTCTGAGGAGCTCATTCGCTGCTGTTCTGAAGAGTTGGCACCATCGCTGGGGTTCGTCCTGACCGTCTTCGAACTTCTGCTTCCTGATGAACTTCCCGGATCATCAGAGCTGAAGAACGGAGCACAGCATTGGTTAACAAAATGATCCAGGGACATTCAGGAGAAGAATCGGTGACAGTCTAACTCAGCAGCAAGTCATTAATATCGACTGATTATATACCTGTAAATCTTTATCTGAATAACGACGTCAACATGCGCTAATTTTGCTACTAAGAGGAAACCAATAACAATACAATTACACTCCTATATACATGAAAAAATGTAATAAATGTCCTGATTTACCCAACACTAGTAGCTTTTCACTGGGGAAACAAACTTTATCCAGGGATTTAGTGCCTCAAACTGAGCTCCTGGTGTGATTTCTGACACTTTACGACACTTTATTATGTATCAACATGAACAAAAACGTAAAAAAGTCGCCGAGCGTTCATTGGGCTGCTGCAAAGCCAAATCATACGAGAATGGCCGCCCATGTCTCAGCTAACGGACTACATTCAGAGGATGCTGGAGATTAGCTTCATTCCACTACAAACGACACCTTCATTAAAGCTTTCAGATCAGATTTATCCTGTGTCTAATGTCCGCTATCCGGCTAATCTACTTCTTCTTGTTTAGAAGCATCACAATTTAAAATCAATCTCAGCAATGATGTCTGTCTCGAGCTCAGAAGTCTGTACCGGTGAAAAACAGAAGCGTGAGGGACAGCGTGAGGATGATGGCCCCTGTGGCGGTTGGCACAAAGGACGGCGGGGGAATTCCGGCCGTCTTCCTCCGTCGGAGGGACAGGCGGAGGGATTTGCTCTTGGGGAGAAGTCAGCATGTCCACAACCATATCCCTCTGACCGCCTCAACCTGCAGAACACAACCCGAATCAGAGCAGAGATCAGAGGAGCGAAGTGACGGAGACTGGTGTGGATGATTAAAGCGAGAACTCGTTTCATATCATTTGCTTATAAATGTCGTTAATCTTTAAATGTTAATCTTTAAATGTGATTTTTACCACGTGAAGGGGTTTTCCCACGCCGCCACACACACGCATGCAAACCACAGAACGACTGAAACTTAAGCGTCAGAGTGCGAGTCACATCTCTGAGCGATGAGTAACAAGAGGTCATATCATGTGCCAATATTAAACTTACTCACCTCTAAATTACCCGGTTTATGGTATTAGGAATTTGATTTTATTTTTTCGTCACACAGAACTCTCGTTCAGTGAACAGAATTACATGATCACACCCGCGATGCTCTTTGATAAGGAAGAGAGCGGTTCTTTCCAGACGGGACAAGTTTAATCATGGAATCATGGACGCTGTCTTTCTAGGCACGTTCCTCTCCGCTGTTATAGACTCATAGACTTTAGATCCACCACAACCCTGAGCAGGATAAAGCGCTTACGGAAGTACGGAAGGAAAGAAAGAAGGACATGTTCGGTACAAAACAAATGCAGAGATAAGAAAGGATGTACAGAAGGAAAGGAGGACGTACAGAAGGAAAGGAGGATGTAAAGATGGATGTACAGAAGGAAAGAACGTAAAGAAGGATGTACAGAAGGAAGAAGGATGTACAGAAGGACGTACAGAAGGAAAGAACGTAAAGAAGGATGTACAGAAGGAAAGGAGGATGTACAAAAGGAAAGCAGGATGTACAGAAGGATGTACAGAAAGAAAGAACATAAAGAAGGATGTACAGAAGGATGTAAAGAAGGAAAGCAGGATGTACAGAAGGAATAAGGATGTACAGAAAAATGTACGGAAAGAAAGAACATGAAGAATGTACAGAAGGAAAGCAGGATGTAAAGAAAGAAAGCAGGATGTACAGAAGGAAAGCAGGATGTACAGAAGGATGTAAAGAAGGAAAGGAGGATGTATAGAAGGATGTACAGAAGGAAAGCAGGATGTAAAGAAGGAAAGCAGGATGTACAGAAGGATGTACAGAAGGAAAGAAGGATGTACAGAAGGATGTAAAGAAGGACGGACAAAAGGAAAGGAGGATGTAAAGAAGGATGTACAGAAGGAAAGCAGGATGTAAAGAAGGAAAGAAGGATGTACAGAAGGAAAGCAGGATGTAAAGAAGGAAAGAAGGATGTACAGAAGGATGTACAGAAGGAAAGAAGGATGTACAGAAGGATGTAAAGAAGGAAAGGAGGATGTACAGAAGGATGTACAGAAGGAAAGCAGGATATAAAGAAGGAAAGCAGGATGTACAGAAGGAAAGCAGGATGTACAGAAGGATGTACAGAAGGAAAGCAGGATGTAAAGAAGGAAAGGTGGATGTACAGAAGGATGTAAAGAAGGAAAGAAGGATGTACAGAAGGACATTAATAATTAAGAAGTTAATAAAACAATATTTTCTCAGATTGTTGACCCATACCTTGGCGTCCGAACATTTCTCAAGCAAACAGTTCCCGTATTTATTTATTTATTTTCTCAGTTTAAACCCTGAAACATTACTAGCTGTCTTTTAATTAGCTACATGTTAGCACCGTGCTAATTTCAGTTCCAAAGTTAAATATCGCAACTCTATGGAGAAATGATAAAAGTTTTCCTTATTCTACTTCTTTAATAAACATTTACATTTAGCAAATATGAAGCTAAAGATGAGACTTGAGTGTGAAGCAGCGAGACAAAATGTGTTGCTATAGCGACCAGCACGAAAGAAGGCAGCACGCGCCGCTAGCCGGTCCTTAATAACATTAGCCGTGTGTTATGCTAACTCTAAACATGTGTGGTTTTATCTTCAAAAACAAACAAACAAATAAACAAGCAAAAAACCTAAGTGGTGGAAGTGTGATAATGGCAGAAAGTGAGCGCGCTCGTTAAACTGTATTTTTTTGTTTGGGATATGAAAATTATTAACGTTAGCTAAAGTGGCACGTCGCTAAAACACAGTTTAATCATTTAACTGAAATAATTTCTCTCTGAATAAATATGAGAACACATAGTATATAAACACGTTTTCGTGCAATAAAAAATAAAATCATGCAATATAATATACATCTAATAAAAATAACAATAAAACAATTCCGCGAGTTGGCGCAGAGCCCTAATAAACAGGATGAAATAATTGTTTTAATTTAAAAATTAAACGTTATGTACTCATCTACACCAACAGCAATAATAGGATATACCTCAAATGAAACAGTTTCGCATTTTAAGCGATAAAAATCGCAAAATTTAAATAATAAACAGGAAATTAACCATAACGTTATGCCTATTCTTAACACAGATGCAGTCGAGACCCGACAGAAAGAATTCAAACAATTATTTAAAATTACAAAAAATATATATATACGTACCTGCATGATTATAAAAAGACATCCGCTTTGTTTGAGTGCACAACGTAACTGAATTTTAGGATTTACTGCTCAAAAAACGACAACAAACCCGTGATGTGTGACATTTTCACGCCGGAACGGCGCTCCAAGTTTCGCCATTTTTTTTTTTTCCTCTCAACCCACTGCACTCACTCGACGCTCCCTAACCATTCTGACCAATCAGACATGTTGTTTTAGTAAAGGCCATCGAATAAGTCCCACCCCCTGGCCAATCACAACTCTCGTTATAACTGGCCAATCAGAGCTTAGCGTTTACACGCCCGTGAGTAGGAAAAATAAACCAAAAGAAAGCAAAGGCTTCGGCAAACCAATTGGCCAATTAGATTATAGTATGCAAATGTGATAAGGCAACGCGACCAATGAGAGGAAAGCAGGTCAACCGTTCGATTTACATCTCTACTCCCTGTAGAGCATAATTATAGTGCACTACATGAGGCGTAACGACCGTTATTTCATACCCTAGTTAGTGTGCTTATGTAGGGAGTGCGAGGATATTTAGGACTCAGCCATTGATAGTGGGCGATTGGGGTTAACGGTCGACAAAAGCACCTAATAGTTCCAGTCCAGCCACTATATAGTGTATATTTATATACACATACAAACAAATACATGTATACAATACTGTAAAATACTATACTATAGATGAGGTCATTGATCTGGCCAGCCACCAAAATCTTTATTTTAAAACAAATGTACATGGTATCAAATGGTGTGATGATAGCAAACATTTAATCTGGCTGTTTAATACACATGGATATCGAGAAAAAAAACCCACACACACACACAAAACAAATGCAGATAAAGGGGAATAAATCTCACATTAAAAACGCACTGCAAGTGTTGAAAATGAAGTAACGGAGCATGTGGGCGAGTCACGTATAAAGCTCGAAGTCCAGTCTTTTGGAGTTGTAGAACTGCGCGCCCTCCTGATCGACCCGTCTGCAGTACACGCCGTCTTTAAAGTAGCCCTGATCGACCCAGTCCTGGAGAAAATATAATAATGATAATATAAAAATACAACAATGAAGCAAATCGGAGAACTTTACATTCATTAGCGAAACCTTGATGAACGTGTGAGCTTAAGTAATTTCAGAAAGGTTCAGGCCATTTCTCTCAAACACATTTTGTTAATAAAACGATGACTCTGTTTCTATCCTGGCCTTTGAGGTCTATCCTGGGCCTTGTACTCTTCTTTGTATTCATCTTATGTCTTTACTATAATAAATGGTCAGCTAGCTTTCAGTATCAGCACCTATAGTCCCGTTTCATTTTCCTTACATTCACACCAGCGAGCTCTGCTGCTTCTTTTCAAGCTTGTAGTTTTCTTCCTAATGCGTCTATACACATTCAGTGAGAGTTTGTATATGCCAGGAAAAGAGGAAACCACGGTTATCAACTTTACCTCCACTATTGTTCATCAAAGAGTAGATTAAGTTAAGCCTGCAGGTAGGAACTACAGCTGTGAGCAGGGAACTGAAGAAACGCCAGAGCACACACGCCATAAGATCGGTCTGAGGAATCACTGGAGCTATCTGTTTAGATTTGTCGCTTTACTGCATCATAAGAGTCCAAACAAATAATCTTCAGACTTGACCTGAAGATTCTCACCTGCATCTGCTGGCTGCTGAAGGGTCCGTAGAGTTCGGAGTTCTCCTTGTTTTCCCATTTGTACTCCCACATCACTTCATCACTCACTGCAGAAAAAAGGAAAAAATACCCACACACACCACGTTAAAAAACACAAGTTAAAAGTCTCGCACCATGACGCAGACAAGGGCTACGATTTTTCATCACTCTTCTCTCACAGCACAGGTGGAGATGAAAAAAAAAGGGGGAAAGGATGTACATTCAGTCCCAGACGTGAGACCATCATCGCTTAAGCCTGCACGTGCAGCCGAGAGCGGAGGAATGATGAGCCGTGTCTTTTCAATAATTCACAGATGAATCGTGGAGAATCTAACCGAGGGCATGAGCTAACGATTTAAAAAGTCAGTTCTGATTTCAGGTTACCTTTAAGACTACAGTTAGAAGGTGTGTGCTGCAACAGGGGGAAAAACATGCCTGTGAATATGGACCTTCAAATAAATAAGGCATTATTTTAATTAAAGTGTTATTCTGGATTACTCAAGGAATGTTTTCTGTATGTCTTTTATTTGTCTTGTACCAAAATGCACATTTACGCTACATTATGTTCGTCGTAGCAGGCCGCTGAAATTGCAGCTCTGTATCACACACACGTCTGGGTTTCCTAGTGTGAACTTCGGTATGTGAAACTGAGCTAAATATCACTAAGGGTAGATAAATAAAAATCTGAAACATGACATTATACAATATAACCGCTCTATCTTTGCTTGACCAATCAGTGATCTGTGCTATTTCTAGCCCCGCCCACACAACATTCTCCCTTTTACCTAAGCCACTATCCGCTTCCTCGTCCTTCTTCTCATCTTTCTTCTGGCCGTGCTGCTCGTCAAACTGATCAGCAAACATGTCGAGCTCGTCCTCTTCCTCCTCGTTCTGTTTGGCTGCCGCGTCTCTTTCAGGCTTCCGCATGCCTTTCAGGCTGTACGCCAGTTTTTCATAAGTCTGCTGATAAATCTCATATGCCCCGAGTACCACCAGTCTGTCGGCCAGCGCCGTGAGCCTGTCCAGCTTCTCCGTGTCTCTGATCGACGTCTCGTCTTTATCATCCTCCCCTCCGTCCCGTGCTCGTCCCTTTTTCTTCCGTCCTCCCAGTCCTCCGAGTCGGCGGAGCGCGGCAGAGACGGTCTCTCCAGGCTGCAGCAGGCTCACCACGGCCTCCTTGAGCTGATACGGTGTGTACGAAGCCAGCGGGTCTTCCGGAGCCTCGCCCTCCTCCTCTTCCTCGTCTTCTTCCTCTTTCTCATCCTGTTTCTCCTCCCTCTGTCTCTCCTCCTCAGCCTCGTCCTCATCTCCGGCTCGGCGACGACGCTTCGCCGAGAGTCCCTTCTTTTTCTTTTTCACCGGCTGCTCTTTGATTTTTACCTGTGCAAAAAGACAGAGATAAGATTTCTTAACCATTATAGCAGACACGCTAACTAAGAACTAGCGTTACAATAAACAGGATAACTATGAACTAGCACTTTCGTAAACAGGTTAAATAAATCGTCACGGCAACGCTGGTGAGCTCGTACCCAGTCGATGTTGTCCAGCCAGTTGTCTCTGATGTCTTTCTCTTTCTTGATGAAGTAGTTTCCCTCCGAGTCAAAGTGACCCTCCTCCATTTCCTCTTTCAGGTTGAAAGGAGTGATGGGAACTCCTTCATCACAGTCGATCGTGGCCATTTCCTGACCTACACACACACACACACACACACACACACACACACACACACACACACACACACACACATATTACCAAACAGACCCAATCCTGCAGGACATTATTCTATTTTTCATGCTGTTTTTTTTTCCATCAGCAGTGACAAAGTGATATTTGAACTGAGATTTTCTGGTGCATATTAAACATTAACACGTTTAACTAGTCAGCTCTGGTATATAGCTACTTCTTTAAAAAAAAAGAAAAAACCTGGACAGGCCACGCCCACCAACGACAGGGTCAAGTAGCCTCCTTGACAAAACACGCTTTAAACGTGCGTAAAAACAAACACACCTTCGATATCGTCGCTGGCCAGGATGTTGTATTTGCTGTCCTTCTCTCCATCCTCTCCCTCGTCCTCCTCATCGCTGTCCAGAGAGTGTTTCTCCTTAAACCTCGAGCCGGGTCCACTCACCTCATCATACATCTGCGGACAGACAGAGCTCATCAGGATTAAAAAATGTCTTACTCCAGAAAACTGGAATTCTACGACATTTTCGTGAAGTCTGTAACATGCAAATGAGATCACATTCTTAGTCCTGGAGTATTTCCTAACAAAGATGTGAGTTTTCCCACCAGATGGATATACGCTGGTGCATGTTGACAGCTTGTCGATCAACAATAAGCCACGCCTCCTACCTGGTGCACGTGAGGACGTCACGTGACTCAGACCTGCCCTCTAACATGGTCAGATTACTGCTGCTTGTCATTTTTGTCACTTTTATTAGAGTTTATGACAGAAATGACTTCTGAGAAAACACACACACACACACACACACACACACACACACACCCCTTACCTTCTTTTTTGGTACCTCGTCATCCAAACTAAACTCCTCATCACCATCTTGAAATGTGACTTTCCTTTTGGACATTCTAAAAGATTATTAAAGCATAACGTCATGTTAGATTCAAAATAATGTCCATTAGTAATAAAAAAAAAAAGATCACAATTGGCTAATGTGAGCTAACAACCAAATACAGACTAATAATATTGCTTTAAACTTCTTAAATAAAGTAATATAAACAAAACTAGTACTAAATATTAAGCATACCGTTTATACAGTAATATTAATCACACATCTACGCAGCTAAATAATAAAACGTGTAAAATCTGCACACGTTTTTCTTCCACCTGAATTACGACCAAATATCACTTCCTGTACCATTCTTTACTACGAGTTCACCATCCAATCAACAGACGCCTCAAGAATGACCAGCCAATCCTAACACAGGAAGCGCGATAATTTTAGCCAATCACCGCACAGAAGGCGGGATCTACCGAAAACGCGTAGGGAAACAAAACAACGCGACTCGAACGCATTAGCAAGCTAGCTAGCGCATTAATTCCTTTAAAAGCATCTTTATCAACAGCTAAATAACAAAACGGACTGCTTTGTATTTCGAAGAATAAAACAATATAAGAGAAAATTGTGCAATGCACAATTATCTGTGCTTACCTGGATATTTTGGTTGCTATTCCCTCTGCGCCATTCAAGCTACAAACGGAAATGACGTATTATGCGTCTTCTTCTTCTTCTTCTTCTTCTTCTTCTTCTTCTTCGCATGCTGGAGTTTATTACTTGGAGGCGTTTAGCTTTAGCGCCCCCTACAGTACTGGCAACAAATCACTGTACAATATTGGTAAAATTAATTTAGTACAATTACTAATTAATTAATTATTAATTATTAGTTTAGAAAACTTTGTCTGACTTTACCAGTGTACGAAGGCGAAAGAAGTCCATTTCTACATATTATTTATTTTAAACTGGTTTAAATTGGATCAATATTTATGTATGTCTTAATACATAACACATTTATGTATGTTTTTAATCTGAAAACATAAAAAATACATAAATAAAATGTAATACTGGGAAAAAAACATTCATAAAAGAAAATGGATGAAAGCTCTTCCAGCAAATATCACCTTTAAAAACAAATTACTGTACATTCATTTTAAAAACTGTGCACTTTTTGGAAAAAGATATTGTCTCAGTTAATTAAGAAAGAAAGAAAGAAAGAAAAACAGAAAGAAAGAAATTGACTGATTAATTAATTAAAATGGCTTTATTTTCTTATTGCTCAAATTTCTCAATGATCATATCAAGGAGAGAGATGTCTTTGCAGCTTTCATGTTGCATCCTTAAACAAGGATTCATAAAACAGCTTTAAGTCTACCGTTAATAATCTAAGATTAGGTTTTAGGTAGACTTGTGTCCTAATGTGTCCTAGAGATCATCCTGAGACCATCCTGAACCGAGATATTGAGGTTTATGTAAACAGCTGTATAACCAAAATTTATTGTGTGCCATGACACAAAGATGGCTGTTTTGGTTAAACGAAGTGAAATAAAAATAAATAAATAAACTAGTGGTTTTGCGATGCTAATACATACAGTGGTAATCACTCAAAAAAAATTAGGAAAATGGTCAAGCAACCTGTATTGGACCACTTGAGATTGAATGACCCATAAGTAAATAAGTAGATTTTGACTCCCTGTGACAGCATCCACCCGTATATACAGTCATAGGTGACAATTGATGACCTGGGTAGGAATTAATTGTTTGTATTTGTGTTTAGAGACACTGCCAGAACTGAGACTGAAATTTCATCTGGTGCACGTAGTAAGAGGAAGAGAGCATCGACTGCACGTCGACATAGTCCAAATTTGACACCACGTTGGGTTTAATTACAAAGGCTTTGGCTGACGTTAGGGATGATGAGGCACTTGTTAAAAATGCAACAAGCCCAGCATGCCCATGAGGAAAACCTGTTTGAGATGATGATGATGCAGTCCATAGCAATGTTGGCGTCTGCCCAACACCCTCCTGGAAACTCACCTTTCTTATAACTTTCTATTTCTATCAGTTCGTTCCTGTTAATTCTGAAGAGGTTCTGGTGTTAAATTACTTGAACTACTCAAGCAGCAACAATAAAAGTACTTGGTTAATACCTTTCTGTCATGTTTTCTATGTAAAGGCTTACTTCTTTGACTACCTTGTTAAGTACATATTTGCCTTTTTTCTACATGTCATCCTTAGCAATGAATAAATAAAAGAAATAAAAATATAATAATAGTAATTGAATAATTATTCATCCTCATTGTTGCCAAACCTCTACGTTAGTTCGGGTGGAACTCCTCGCCATCAGGAACCACATAATTACATAACTGAAAGGAGTGGACTTATGTGCAATTATAGTGCCACGTGATCTCAGACGTGCCTGTGTTCCTGGAAGTATTGCAGGGTTTGTTGGAGAACACACCTATACCTGAGTATAAAACTTCCTGTCACAAGCATAAACCTGTAAATACTGAGCCACACATGGATCATCAAAATGTCTGTCAAATAATTAATAGTAAATGACTCATCACAAATAATCACAAATAATCACACACTCGTCTCTAATTACATTGTGTGGAGAAATATTACATAAACAAAAAGCATTCTTTTTTTTTAGTACTTCCTATGTTTTGGTGTTTATAGTTCATGTCATTATTTTTATTTTATTCTTCTTTTTATACTTATATATTCACGTCGTCCATCCATATTTTATACTGTGACCACGTTTACATTTTTTCCCCCTACTTGATTGTCACAGAATGTCATATCAGATGAGGAGGACTATTTGAGATTATTTTACTAACTTCATCAGAGTGTGACGAATTGAGTCTGCATTTAGGATGAGATTTATTTGACAATGCATTTACATGGCTGATCTAAAGAAAATTGTGTGAAATTGACACTGTTGCTCTTATTTTAAAAGAAAAAGACACAATGCAGGGCACTAAAGAGACAATGCAGGGCATTTTTTTTTCAAGGTGGTGTTTAGGGTGTTGACAGTGAAAGTTTGTTAAGAAAAACCTTTTTGGAAAAGGAACTGAGAAAGTGAATAAGTGACTTTCGGTCACCGGGCCGATCCATGATAACCTGCTGCCTCATCACAGATACTCTAAATACTATTTTACACAGACTTAAATGGTGCTGCTGTTTTCTGGTGTCTTTCTTTCTTTTACTGTATATTTTATGTATGTATACATCCTACACACTTTTTTTTTTTACTTAGGAGCAAGAACAGAAGATTGCCACTACAATAAGGCAAACATTACACAGTACAATACAAATAAAAAAGAAACATAAGTACAATAAGGCAGAAAAGAGGAACAGTTTCAGAAAAAAAAAAAAACAACTATCCAAATCTTCAAGAAGTGTAAGTAAATTTCTTGCATTATCTCTCTTCACACGTGTCTGTGTCATATAGAAACTGTATCAGTTAGTAGGTCTATGTAGAAAAGAAGAAAGGATACGTATACACATATTGAAACGAATGCCTTTTTGCCTGAGACCAAAAATATTTTATTGGTATTAAAAATAAATATAAACACCACTAAAATTGCCACTAGGATTATGCTAGTAGTCAAATCTAGTCACGAGTTCAGCATGTTTCCCAGAAGATACCACAGGAACGACCCACTGCTGTATTTACAACTTCAGAGGTCAAAATTTCCTCAAGTTGGATTAGCACTTGATGCTAAATGTAATTACACTGTAGTTTCATTAGTACCAAGTCTTTTTAAAGTGATTTACCAACACATCTGAGGGAAATATAGATTTATCAAATGATTATCTTATTTTTCACTGTCAATTTCCCTTTACATAACTTAACACTTAACACTTACCTAGCTAAACTGCTAGCTGATTTGTAATATTTATTAACAATTATATGAGGTGAATACTGATATATTAGATTATTATTTCACAGTTTCACAGTCATTTTTTCATTTAAAATGTTCATAAAAAGTACCAAAAGCTTCCTAGCTTAATTGCTAGCTATATTCCTAGCTACATTGCTAGCTAGTTTGTAATTATAGTTTAATTACAGGCATACAGAAACTTTTAAAATAATTCAATTCAGTTCAATTTTATTTGTATAAATGGACAATAGACATTGTCACAAAGCAGCTTTACAGAAATAAATGGATTCACAAAAAAATATATTGTAAATATTTGAGTTTATCACTGTGAATTTATCACTGTGAATTTAACAGTATATATGAGGAAAATATTGATTATAATATAGAAAATATAGATTAGTATGTTAGGGTTTCACTGTCCTTTTTCCTTATATAATGTTCATTAAAAAGTACTAAGAGCTTCCTAGCTACATTGCTAGTTAATTTGTGATTATAGTGTAATTTCAGTCATACAGAATCTTTTAAAAGGTAATTTAACAATATATATGAGGAAAATATTTATATTTTAGATCATTATTTTACAGTTTCACTGTCATTTTTTCCTTATAGAAGGTTCACTAATAAGTACTAAGAGCTTCCTAGCTACATTGCTAGCTAGTTTGTGATTACAGTGCAATCTCAGGAACACAGAATCTTTAAAATGTAATTTAACAATATGTTTGAGGGAAATATTCATATATTAGATGATTATGCACGATTATATTCAATTATATTGTTCATTAAAATAAACTTTAACAGCTTCCTAGTTCCTATGTTAGACGAATATGTCGCATTTCCACTGACATTATATTTTACATTGTGGTTTAACAGCTATATAGCTAAACTGCTAGCTCAATGTGCCGTTCCCAGCATGTTTTCTCACAACTTTAATAATTTAGGCGAGTGTGTTATGTTTGTCTTTCCCCATTGAGTTTCATTTGAATTGCATTTTAGTGTAAATAAAACTGACAATTTGAACTTTTTTTTTGAAGTCTTTATTCATATAAAGTTAAGCATTAGCTACATTGATGAACGCTGTATAACGTGCCTGTATAAAGTCCCAATCTTTCATTCAAATTTCATAATATTTCGGCATTTAGGACATTTCTTTCTTTTGGACATGCATTTCAGAGGTCTATATTTTTAATATAGTTTGAATGAATATAATACTAATAAGTTTGCACTATTAAAATTGATGGCTAATATTTTTGTCCGCTTGCTACATCTTTTTTTTCCTCAGTTTGGTCACCATAGCAACATATTTACTGACAAACTGATAATTTAGCATACATATATACTTAACTCTTTATTTAGAAGATAAACTACTACTTATGAACTGTATTTCTTTGAAATATTTGTGTGCAAAACCGCTTAGAAAAAGGAAGTGGTTTATGAAACACCATTAGCCGTTTGGCTAAAATCAGCCGTCGCAGTCTAGGGGTTTCGGTTACCAGGAACTGGGTCGGAGTCGGACGCGTTTATTTATATTTCAACACAGGTTTCAGCTCAAGTCCTGAATTACTCCGTAACCACTACACCAGTGCACTCCATAGTGTGTGACGCAATGGCGTTCTACACCCTAGCTAGTGCACTAGATAGTCAGTAGGCAGCTATTCGGGATTCGGCCAGGTGGAGTCACAACGCCGGTAATATGAAACCTGAAAATATCTTTATTGTATATCAGCTGCTTGTTTAGCTTACTGTGTCATCAACAGACCATTTACTGACCCGAATTAACGCTTTATACGTCTGAAAATGGCCTCGAAGGATATTTAGGGCATAAGGACAACAATACAGGTAAGTTTAAACTGTCAGGATGTTCTGTTAAAGGGACCATCCAAGAAATTTCAATTTAATTCAAAGGCATGAGCATATTAAATTACAATATGGGCAAAGCATTTCCATTATTGCATTATATAGGCTATATTTATCATAAATTTGTCTATCACTCATAATTAATATTTCATGTATAGTTTAATGAGAAATGTATTCAGATATAAAGGTGCAGATTCCTGTGAATATGGACCAAAGTGCTCATTAATATAGGTATAATAATATTTGTAATATATCCGTTATTTATAATATAATATCTCTGAATTCAATAAGTGCATAAGCTGAAATATTATTCACTTTGATGGAAATTGTTGAATTAATTCCTGCTGTGTTGAATTCACTCTTTTTGTGGATGTAAAAGTGCGACTACGTGATAGGCTGAGCGTTAACTCAGGGTTTAACACTTGATTAACATTGTAAGATTAAATAAATATAAACATAAAAAATAGAAATAGATGAACACACACTATGATAAATCTTTACTACATCTGCTTTTATTAGTCAAATACGCTGCAGTTACTTTCATTTCAAGTCCTATTTCTACCACCTGTAGTGTAGATAGTTACAGATAAATAGTAATCAGTAATATTAGTTAATTTAATTAACATAACACTTGTTCAATTTTACACACGTTTGTATAAAATGAGCAAATGCACACTGTTTAGTTGTTTTACATTACACCACAGTGCTGTTGAGATCTGAAGTCTGATTGGTTGGAAGGCGTTGATTAATTTTCTATAACAGCAGCTCTGACAGTAGTGCAGCTGCAAATCACAGATTTAATATTAATGCACTCGTTCTGATACGTTATCGTTTCTATAGTAACAGCTCATTCACAGGGACTCGTATGACGGTTTTCCACATAATCAAAGACTTATAATAAAAAGGGGGAAAAAAGTGTCGTTATTAGCAAAGAAAAAACATGTGTAATTGTTGATATGGAGATGTTTTCTGTAACATTTACGGAAGGAGTCTCCAGTGTCAGCGCTTTGTAGCAGAGGTAAATCTGTAACTTTCATTTTTCCGACATCTTCAGGACAGAGGTGTTTACGCTTATTTACTTCAAGAGTTTATTGCTGGTTATAGCTGCTATAAGTGAGAACAGGAACTAAGTTGTTCTGCAGATGTTTGACAACATTAAATAGAACTATAAAAAAAAAAATCATGATGTCATTCTTTAATAAAAAATAATAATAAAAATAATCATTGGCAATTCAATGTGGTATAAGAAGAATAAAACACTTTGGGATGTGCTGCGATAGGAAAGTAATCAATCATGCGACACTGTTGTCTTTTATTCTTTATTCCTTCCTTGTATTGTGCATATCTGTAGTTTAGTATTTCATATTATAATCATATAACTTTATATTTTCTGCATATACTTTAAAGCAGCGGTTCTCAAATTGGAGTGCAGGTAACCACAGGAGTGTGTGAAGCACAGACAGGGCGGTCCGCAATGTTTATGTCTAATAAATAGCCAAAATATTATTGTACACATTTTTAAAAATGAGTCTGATATTTAAATATCTGGGTTATGTTCATAAAATAAATCTGTACTAAGAGGTGTCATGGAATTTACAGATTGTGAACCCCTGCTATAACGCGTCTGTATTAATCCACACCAATTGTCCTAATTCAGCGTTTTTTTGTTTGTTTGTTTGTTTGTTTGTTTGTTTGTTTTTCAGTAAGTTCTCATGATCCAGGTGGCGCTGTGATGAAGATCCACCGGAGAATCTTAACCCACTACCTGTCCTGCACCTCACCGGTGGA
>CM074957.1:2325470-2343451 GCA_037577455.1 Pangasius macronema
CGACACTGTTGTCTTTTATTCTTTATTCCTTCCTTGTATTGTGCATATCTGTAGTTTAGTATTTCATATTATAATCAGATAACTTTATAATTTTCTGCATATACTTTAAAGGAGCGGTTCTCAAATTGGAGCGCAGGTAACCACAGGAGTGTGTGAAGCACAGACAGTGTTTGAAAAAAACTTTATTACTGCATTGGGAATCACAAACCGCTATTATCAAAGCTATTGTATTTATTACTGAGTTGTAATATCACCATTACAATGCTGATTTGACTCAATAACGCACAAACAAGTCTGTCTTGTGCTGGTGGAAAGTTCAGGAATAAGAAGCTCTAATAAATCATCTAATAAATAGCCAAAATATTATTGTACACGCTTTAAAAATGAGTCTGATATTTAAATATCTGGGTTATGTTCACAAAATAAATCTGTACTAAGAGGGTCCATGGAATTTACAGATTGTGAACTCCTGCTATAACACGTCTGTATTAATCCACACCAATTGTCCTAATTCATCGTTTTTTTTGTTTGTTTTTCAGTAAGTTCACATGATCCAGGTGGCGCTGTGATGAAGATCCACCGGAGAATCTTAACCCACTACCTGTCCTGCACCTCACCGGTGGATAAAGAGGGATATCTTTATAAAAAGGTTCATCAGCTGCGTGTCCTGTCCTGTTTAGTTACTCAAATTATGTACAATAAAAACCTCCTTTTATTAAAAAGTAAGATTAGACATGCATTTTGCATGATGCTAAACCAGAGACTGTGACCGTACAAAACTAAAACTAAAACACACTGTAGAGATTTAATCTTTGGCTGAATTATCACTTTAACTCGGGTCTGTAATTAGTACGAACATATGCAAGTGTGATCATTTGTCCTCATTACTGTCCTCTTTTTTTTTTATTAATAAAACCCAGCTAAATTTACAATTGAGGTCTTGTGCATGACTATAAAATCACATCCTGGAATATTCCATCCTGCACTTTTTCCCTCTGCAGTTTACATTCTGAAAAACCTGTTCTTCATGCATAGCTCTTCTTTAATGACACTGCGTGCTTTGCATGTTCAGCTCAATAGACCTGGCACGCATTAACGGGTGGGTCTGTTTTTGTAATGAGGTCTTATGCAATAATTAACAGACGCATCTGACACGTCCCATGTGACATTTGGTAACTAATGGGAGAGAAAATGTCCTGTAATAACCTCCTCACTTTACACTGAAAAAAATCTCGTAACAATAAGTTGTTGGTCGTGGAGGTGGTTATAAATTCAGGCGTCGTCTTTCACTTTCCAGCAGTTTAGCCACAGAGACAGACACACACACACACACACACACACGCCACTGACCAGGTTAGTGCTGGGAGTTTTTTTATTTCTCTTGGAGATTTGCATATATTTTGATTCGGTAGGCTTTTTTTATTACAGTAAATTATATGGTTCTGCTAAAAAAAAATTATGTTCTAATAGAAATGTGCTTTTTGTTGGGTAGTTGATTGTTTAGTCAATCGAAGATATTTAAGAAATTTAAGTCAGAAATGTGTGTATATGTGAATTGAGCATTATTTTGGAGAAAAATAAGTCTAGCTGTAATTGCAAAATCTTGATCATGATACTAAAACTGCTGTGTGTCAGATTTATTATGATCTGAAAGCGGCTTAATATATTCTTTTACTGTGACACTGAAGAAAGTGTGATAAAAGATGAAGAGTTGCTCAAAACTATTGACTGGCAGCATAAATGTATAAGGAATAAAACACGATGAGGTGTGCGGTTATAGGAAAATAATCAGCAACATGTATATTTTTAGATAGAAATATTTTAAATAGAAATTTGTTATTTTCCCAAGACAGCAATTTCCTCTCCACAATTTACCATTAACAGTTTTTTTTTTGATTTATTAAAGAATGACACATTTTATTTTTTATTCTTTATAGTTACATTTAATGTTGTTGTCTGTCCGTGAAACAGGTTTAATTTCTATGTTATTTATATTATAATAGCTCTAAACAGTCATTTCCTCACCAGCCTTTCATTTTTGACGTTACTAAAACAAAAAAATGCAGCTTGACGTGTTATGAAACCACGAAGCATAAACATCTGCATGAACATTCCTGATTCTTTCCTGCGTCGTAAAACGTAAAGTTGCAGCTTTACCTCTGACTGTTACAAAGCGCTGACACTGGGGTCTCCTTCTTTGTCAAATACGACTTTTTATCTATCTGTCTGATGAACATTCTTCCCTCCATGTGCATTTCTCAGAGAGGGAGAAACACATCGTACCTACGCCGCTGGTTTGTCCTGAAGGGGAACCTGCTGTTCTATCAGGAGCGTCCGGCTGACCGCGGCCTGCTCGGTGTGATCGTGCTCGAGGGCTGCGTCGTTCAAACTGGAGAGTCAGACGTCTCGTTCTCTCTGGTGTTCACCGGCCCGGGCCTTCGCTCCTATCAGCTCACTGCAGACGATCAGCTGAGCCAAAAGAGCTGGGTGAACGCTCTCCTGTCAGCCAGCCACATCTACATCTCACTGCTGGTCAGAGACCTCGCACACCTTTACCAAGGTTAGCAACATGAGCCTTGATAACAGTAGCAATAGTACAACATTATGATCAGTTTATGGTTTCTTACCCATCTAGTCTGACATCTGCTTAGACCTGATTTTCGGGTTTCAAATTTTATTGGGTTTAAGTTCCTGGGCAAAAATTCCTGGGTTTAAGATCCTCAGCTAATGATCCGGGGCTAAAATTATTGGGCTAAATTCTTTGGTTAAAGTTCCTGGGCCAAAGACCCTGGGCTAAAGTTCCTGGCCTGAAGTTCTTGAGATAAAGTTCTCAGGTTAAAGGTCTTAAGCTAAATTTCCTGGCTGGAATTTCTTGGGATAAGGGTCCTAAGCTAAAGTTCTTGGAAAGAGTTTCTGCCTTTAAGTTTGTGTGGTAAAGTTCTGTTCCTGGGCTAAATTCCTAGGTCTAATGGCTATGCTGACATTGAGCTAAAGATCCACCTCTAAAGTTCACATGGTGCCATAAACAGGGCAATGATCTGGATTTTATTCTTTCTTTACTCCCCCTCCTTTTTAAACAGAAGCTAAAGAAGGGAAAAGCCTTGGCGATTCTTCTCATTCTTCCACATCGACAGATTCCTGTGTGAAAATGTCCAGCTCTGTCATCACCGCTTTCTATGCAGGATCACCGTATTTGGCTCAGTGTTCTGCCCCGACACACAGAGAGACGAGAAGCTACAGTGCGAGCAGCGCTTACCCTGGTCACCACACCCACCACGCTCCATCTGTGCCAGTCAGATCGGCTAATAAACGACCACCAAAGCACTGGCCCAAAAGAAATGCCCATGTCACGCCCCTAAACGGGCCCGCCCCTAAGTACGGGGAGTGGCCTTTAGTGGGATTCGACCCGATGGACGAATTCGTTAAACTGCACGAGTATTATGGAAACGAGGTGAAGCAGGTGAGAGCTGATTGGCTGAAGAAGAAACAGCAAGAGGCAGGCCTTATTGAAGAGGATCTTATCGATCTAGGGTGATTTAACTTATCTGGATTTCTCACACTGTCTCAGTGTGAAATAACAGATTTTTCAATGATAAGAACTGCGTACAGTGTCGTATTAATGTATTAATGAGCTGCGAATGTCCTCTCTCTTATTCTGCGTTTAATGATTACAGAACATTTTAAATAATGCAGATGAGATTCAGCTGAAGTATTCCCAGGCAACAGAAACGAGAAGGTGATACTGAGGTAGTATCTAAGGAAGTGAGTAGAGATTCTAGTTGGGCTGTGACTTTTACAGTAAATGATCGCGAAGATTTTCTCTCTTCCTGTTCTGAATGCCCCACCACACTCCACTTCTAGATTTCTGTTCTCAAAACAAAACAGGAAACTGAAAAATGCAAAGATTGGCCAATTTAAACCCGGACACGAGTTAGTTCATCTTCCTTATTTCCCCCAAACTATAGTACACCAGCCAAGATATAGTAGATGTAATTCGGCTGATGACACAACGTGATTTTTTTATACCTGGTAACTCTTTTTCATGAAAGTTCCCTTAACTGACATTATTTAACACATTAGTTAACGTGAACTAACCTAACCATGAATGTCAGCATTAATGCACCATCAGTAAGATTAACACCTGCAGTACATAAATTACAATGAGCGACGGCATGACGCAAGTACGTAAAGTCAAAGTATAAAGCATGAAGCGATGTCAGGGGTCCAAGCAGAGCTCAGAGCACCAGCAGGCAACATTAAACCAGGACAATCCACAATCACAAGAACAGGTGAGGGACAAAACCTGGAAGATATACAAATCTCAGAACATAACGTGGACTTAATAAGACAATAAATGCATGATAATACCTCACAAAAAATACTGATACAAGAGGGTATAAATAGACAAACAAATCAAGGACTGAACATGGAACAGGTGATCACAACAGGGCAACTAACCAATGACCGGACCAGAGTGGAGATGGGACCAAAACAGATGACAACCAAATATGCCAAATACCCACATTAACCAATGAGTAAAATTAAGCATGCAGTGACTGACAGGAACACCTCAACGAGCATGTTCGCAGAATTGATTTTAAAAAATTGAGTTTTAACATGTATACCTGTAGACCAGAGTTCAGAAAGTTATCAACATTTACTTTCTGAACATGCTGTAATTTAATTTTTGCTCCTTTACCTGGACATATTTTTGCTTGTGGATTGAATAACCAGTCAGTGCAAGTGTATTTCATTAACATTTAAACAAACATTAATTAGTACATGTGGTAATTTAGTTATTGCTATTACTTATGGTTTATTAATTCTGAAATTCATGGCTTGTTAATGTTAATATATTCCAGGGAGTAACTGCAATAATTACTGTAGATGTAGCAAATATGTACATATGGTCTACAAATGGTGTTCATGATCTATATGATCAGTTTGCACAGTGATAAAATTGGCAGCTATAACCTTTAATCAATTGTTATTACCCTTATAACAAAAACTTCAGCAAATACATATTGGATGTTTGACTACATAAAGGAAATTAAATTTTTGGCCAAAACTCTCCTTTAACTAAGTTTGGACTTGCTCTACATAACAGGTACCACTGATGCCAGATTCTTTTAATACAGTATTAAATTTATTAAACCAGTCCAAAACACAGAACCCTTCTGTTCCTGTAATTCAGTGTTACTGAGAAAGTTGATGCTAAAGCTCATTATAGAGGACTTTGGCATTTATTTAAACATTAATATTACAGAATCATCATAAAGTCGCCTCTCCATAGAGCTTATTGCAGGTAAAATACCTCAATAAGCTTTTATACATACATGTATCATTAAGGTTTGCTTCTCTGCTTCTGCTTCACACTCCTTAACCTGCAGCTTAATGCCTTTCTTGATCAGACTGTTATTGAAAGATTGACCAATATATTTTTTTATTATAGTGTATTTTTTTTTTCTGTTGTTTTACAATAATGTAATCATCATATGCAGTTCAATATGAGGTGTATAAGTGTAACTGGCTGTTAAAGTCTGAAGTGTAAGCCATAGACTGTGTATAATAACATTTATGGTGCAAATAAAGTATGAAGATGATTTAATGGCCAACAGGGGCGCTATTCTCTCTGAATACAGATGATCAGATCAGGTTTTCCTGCTAAAACATTAAATTAACCAAATGGAAAATATGAATGGAACTGAATTGTTCAGTTTTATGATATTCTTTTTTTTTTTTTTTTAAGAAATGATGTGATTGTAAACCACTTTTTTTTTACATCATTCAAATAAAATGTCACAAAAATATCAATAAACTTTATATGAATTTCACAGTTGTGTCTTTCTTTCAGAGGTAAATTCAGATTTTGAGTTCTGATTTTATAGTTATATACTTTTACAGTTATTTAATCAGTTATATAGCAGTTATATATTTTCTCATTTAATCAGTTATATACCAAGCACAGTAAAGATAATGAACATTTAAGAATATGACTTAAATTCCTCTCAGAAATCCTAACAAGCTAGGCTGTATTCTCTAACTAGCTAGTTTTAGCTATAGAGATTATTAGCATTTATGAATAAATGAAAGATTTAAATTACTGTCAGAAATCCTGTAAGTTTAGCTCACTAATGTTATCTTGCTAGCTAGCTTTAGTTGTGTAGATTATTAGCATGTATGAATATTACTTAAATTCTTCTCATAAATCCAGTCAGGATAACTCACTAATGCTATCATGCTAGCTAGCTTTAGTTGTGGAGCTTATTAGCATTCTGTGGAGATTATTTAGCATATATGACTTATTCCTCTCAGAAATCCCGTTAGGGTAGCTCATATTATCCAGCTAGCTAGCTTTAGTTGTGTAGATTATTAGCATGTATGAATATTACTTAAATTCTTCTCATAAATCCTGTCAGGATAACTCACTAATGCTATCATGCTAGCTAGCTTTAGTTGTGTAGATTATTAGCATTCTGTGGAGATCATTTAGCATATATGACTTATTCCTCTCAGAAATCCCGTGAGGGTAGCTCATATTATCCAGCTAGCTAGCTTTAGTTGCGTAGATTATTAGCATGTATGAATATTACTTAAATTCCTCTCAGAAATCCTGTCAGGTTTCCTGTTCTCACTTACATTATATCAGCTATAAACAGTCATTCCCTCACTAGTCACTCTTTTGTTTTCTGTCTTGAAGATAATAAGGCAATACAAACAAACAAACAAACAAACAAAAGATGCAGCTTGTCATATTGCAGAAAAAGCACAATGTGTAAACTTCTCTGTCCTGAGACTTTCCTGTGTTGGAGAACTTCCTGTTGCAAAGCACTAACCATAAATATTAAATAAACATCACCTCTCTGTACAAGTCCCTGGGTAATTTGTCACTATAGAAAAGATAACATATTAGAAGGAGCGCATTAATATAAACCCGTAAATTGCTATTTTAGAAAAAGAATCAACAACTTCTGACCAATCAGATAAGAGAAATCAACAGCACTGTGGTTATGTAATAAATGTAAATCACTAAATAATATTTAAAATAATAATAAGGTGCTTCACAATAACATCCATGAAGTTGCTGCATATTCTCTTACATGTATATAATACACACATATAACAACGTAATATGTATACATATCTAACAAGGCGCTATTCAGGAGACAGGTATTTTTATTTTCAAATGTTTGAACAATCAGTGCACTAATCACACATAATTTTATGTGCTGCATAGTTACATGGCACATGACCTCCATAAACCATAAACCTCCAGTACAATGCAGTGACATCTGTGAAGGACTGAAATGTCAAAGGTTAAACATGGGGGTCAGAGGTCACAGGAAGTGTGAGACAGGTGGCTAGGGGAAAGCAAAAACAAAAAACTTTCTCCAGACACAAAAGCTTTGGTCCAGTGTCACCATAGTGCAAGAAGAATTAAAAAGTGCTAAATAAAAATGTTTTAATTGGCACAGCCAAAATGGAGATGACAGTGTGGAGTGACATTTCTTCTAGTTCCTTAGTTCCACTCCTACCTGCCATGAGGAGAATTCCCGAGGAATTTTGGGCCTCGTGATAGATCCATATACACTGAGATGAAGACAAGACAGATTGGTGACTTGATAATAAATGTTACATGTGTGTTTCTATTACCCTGTGGTAATGGTGCACGCTGTCTGACCATTATTAAGGAGGAAGAAGACAAGGAAATTCACAAGCAGTTTGTTGTGCTATTTTTGGTCCCTCTCAGCTGCTTCCCATAAGCATGAACAAACAACTATAAAACCCCCGAAACACACCCCTGAGGAACTCCTGCAGTCGCCACCATCTCTCCTCGATATTCCCTTCGTTCGTTTGTCTCGGCTAATCCTCACTTGCACACACAGCTGTGACTGGCTTCACACTACCACAGATCAACTTTCACTCTGAGTGAGAGAGAGAGAGAGAGAGAGAGAGAGAGAAGAGACCCTGAATATGGACACAGCCATAGGAGGGATCTTCCTCTGCGTCCCTATACTGGGAAGGGCATTAAACCTATTTTTGATTGGGACACACTTAAGAAGTGGCCGCTAAATACAGTCATTATCCCCAGGGAATAGGTCACTATCTGCGTGGAAATTATTTTAAATTAACTTCCGATAAAATGCTAAGTCTGAATTTTAGATTTTCAGGTGATAAATATGACCAGAATGCCAATTAGCACATAAGCAACTGGGCTTTATTATTAAATAAAAAAAGACCTCGGAATTATCCCTGGACTAAAGCGCTGCATGTGTGTGTTGGAAATTTCCCAAAATAGTCTGTTATTCACTGTTTACACTTTTTACAAAGTGCTTTTTTCTCCTGAAGTGTCACACAGGCTTCACGCTTTCTGTATCAGATTTAAATTAAATCATATCTAGAAGAGAGAGAGAGAGAGAGAATCGGTGAGATATGATTTTGCAAAATGATGCATCATGGTGATGCATGATGAAAATATGAAGCAGACAAATAATTGTTTTGTCTGCTTTTATTATTATTATTAGCTGTTGTATATTACTATGGTAACAGTGTCCTCTGTCCTCACTATACACCTCAAATATTCTCATCATGTTCAGCTACAATGAGATGTTTATTTGAATCTTGCCTCCTTATTATTATAATATGTTGTCTAAGCTCTATTTTTTCTCTTTTCCATTTTAAAAGACTCCTTTCTTTATCCAAAAAAATAAAATCTTTTTCAGTCCACAGTTTTTATCACCTCGTTTGTTGGGGGGCCTAAAATGAAAAAGCTACATTTAAAAACTCTTGCTCTAAGAGAAAAACCTGACAATCTTGTAGGTGTAAAAACTACACACAGGTAACAGTCAAGAAAATCAACTTAAACACCCGCACAACTCAGGAAACTTGCTCACTCAAAAGTATTTGAACCCCTAGAGTTATGTTTTATTATAATCACAGTATTATTAAACATGCTTTTCATGCCAGAGATGAAGCAATGCAGTGATGCAGAATAGCAATTAAATAAGGAAAGGTAAACTTTGAAGAAATGTATTAACTGCATGCTCTCCGATCCTAATGGATTTCTAAATGAGTGTTTTATTAAAAGGTCAAGCCATTAAGCATATAGATAAAAGACTCGCTACATAGACAGCACTAGTATTAACTGTAAATCATGAATATGTGGTGCGTCTAATCTTAGAGAGAAAGAATTTTCTAGATCGAGATCATTCCAATAAAATAGTAATTTCTAACATTCCTTAGTTCATTAAACATTTTATAACACATATTTCTCCATTCCCTTAGTCCTTGGTTATATTTCCAAATTTTAGTGACGTTATTTAAATGAAAATGCTCAACTACAAGGTGTCCAAAACCTGACTTTACTGCATTTTACCTCTTTATATCCTTTTACTTAAATATGTATATCAATGTATTATTTACGGCTAGATATAGACCTTGTATCTTTGAATACTTTATATAGATTTAATGATATATGAATGCAGCACGCAGCACTTTCAGTGTGTCAAAATATAAACCCATAGTGCTCAGATGCTGAAGATACAAAACGTCACGTCACTAAAAGGCAAAGTGAAATTCCCAGACCAAAAATACAGGCGAGGGATTACACTGACGGAGAGGTGAAAGAAGGGCTGGGTCTGAAGGAGGAGGGACGGGTGGACGCACGGTCGGACAGGGACGCTGGGTCATTTCTGTCATGGCCATATTAGTCCACTTTGTATCAGAGTATCGGATTCGGCCCCCATTCCAAGACTGGCGGCTATTTCGGAGAGTGCGTAAGGCGATAGCATCCCTACTTCTGTCCCTTCATCACCCCTTCCCCCCAAAATCTTATCCCTCCATCCGTTCAGTCCATCTTCTCAGCGTCAAGCCAAACTTAAGGCCTGGGCTATAATTAGAGGACACTGGGAGGTATATAAGCCCCCTGGGGGACGAGGCCCAGACGCGGCTTCACACAGTCTTCTCTTCTTTGAGCTTCTTAAACTTCACATACACACCGTCTCAACATGGTGAGTAAGAACATGCTTGGAAGCATCCTTGAAGCTCTCAACAGGGTTTACGCTTTTTCGGATTCTTGGATTCTTTCGTACATGTGGACGTACACCTCACCAAACCCGGACAGGATGAATATTCTCTAAGCCATTCTTTGATTTAGAAATCATTGGTTTTTTTTTATTTTAAATGATCATAAAAAATTTGTAAGAAATCATACAAAAGGTTAGACTGAGGCTCGTGAAAATGTCTCGAATGGTGAAGGTTAAGGCGAGGGGCGGCGTTAGAGCTTGGCATCATCTTTCGTAAAATTTCATTTGTATGACGTTGTAAGGTATCACCCGCGCGTGTTAGCATTCATACGAATTTTACCTGAATGGTGAACACACAAAATTCAGGCTCAGTTAAGCTGCACATTTGTACTACTACTACAAAAAAATCTAGCCAAGAATTTTGTTGTTTTAGTAAACGAACCAAAGGCTCCAATGTAGACCAAGAGTAGCTCTCAGGAAAAGGGTACTAAACTGTACCTTTAAGGGAACAAACCTTTGATCTTGGTTCCTTTAAACGTTATGCTAGTTGGAAGATGTAGTACGAGTTAAAAACTCAATTAAGGTGCATAACTGGACAACTAAGACCACTGTTGAACCTTTGAGGAAACACTAACAGGGAATTAAATGGTACCTGCACACTTTTATTCTGGGTGGAAACATTTCTGTAGGACCAGAAGATTGTGAAGTGATGCGCTGATGTAGGAGTTCTCTGGACTAGTGTCTATCTAGCACTAAAAGTACATTTAGATATTTCCATCTGCTCTTATATCTTAATAATAAATAATCTTAAAAACAATCCAGCTGAGGAGTTTAATAGTTTAGGAGATTTAAGATTTAGACTCCAGGAGATTCTGGAGATGGCTGGTGACTTTTATATTGTAATCTTTAACAAAAATTAGTTGACAATAAACGACGAACAAGTAAATAATAAATATTTCAGAAAACTAGTCCAATTTTTCCTTTTTTTTGCTGGATTTTCACTTGAGAATGAGCAGAGGAAATGTGTGTGTAGCTCATGATGCAGATCTGTAAAGTTAGTGGGTGCTCCTTTGGGAGAAACACAGTAAGCATGCTGTGTGTGTGTGCGTGTGTGTGTGTGTATTAAACCTGAGACCTGTGCATCCACAGGCACCCAAGAAGGCCAAGAGGAGGGCAGGTGGAGGAGAGGGATCCTCCAATGTGTTCTCCATGTTCGAGCAGAGCCAGATCCAGGAGTACAAAGAGGTGCCCCCCCCCACACACACACACACACACACATTAAATCCAAAGAAATCTTAAGACGCAGTGTGTGTACTGATGTGTCAGTGTCAACCAGGGTTAATTACAGAAATCAGACTGTTTGCTTACGTTAAACCGTGTTTTTTGACCAAGGTGTAGCTGAATTTAATTCATCGTTTAGTGAATGGATGAGTTGAAGTACACTAATTCATAAATTAGCCACCAGTGTGTCAGAATATGCTTCCCTTGAAAAGGAAAGACATGCCGTGCCTATCTTTAGCCTCCATCACTGGGGTGTTAATAAGGGAAGAATTATGGCTTCACACACACACACACACACACACACACACACACACACACACACACACACACACACACACAGATCAAATGACTGTCTGTCTAATGTTAATAAACACAAGAATGTCATTAGCAGAAATTTCTCCCCTTTCACTCACACTCAGCTGTTCTTCAAGCAGCAGGCTTTAGTGAGCGTGTATACACACACACACACACACACACACACACACAGAGAGAGAGAGAGAGAGAGAGAGAGAGAGAGAGAGAGAGAGAGNCACACACACACACACACACACACACACACACACACACAGAGAGAGAGAGAGAGAGAGAGAGAGAGAGAGAGAGAGAAGGAAGAAAGAAACAAATTTTTCAGCTATTCAAATTTAGCTTTCCTCTCTCAAGTTGTTAAAGAACATTGGTGCTAGCAATTGGGCCCAAGCCTAAGCTAGCTAATGATTGAGGCTAAGCTTGTGCTAGCTAGCACGTTATTTTTAAACACAGTGAAAACGCATAGTGACAGCAAAAATGAGACAGAACAAGTTCAATAAGTTCAGTAAATTAATTAGCATAAATCGCTGTAGCTAGCTAATATCTGAAGTGAATTATTTAGCTAGCTAGGGCCTAGCTGTTTATGCACAGCACAGTACCAGTGGAAATGAGACAGAAACGTCAGGAACATCAACATTTACCTCAGATGTGCTGGTCAATTACTAAGAAAAGATTAAAATTATACTTCCATTATGCTTAATGTCGAATGCTAATGTCTTGTTTCTCAGTGCAAACTCAACTGTAAGTGGAATCACAGTGTAATTCTAGTCGTATGGAGTCTTTTCATAGTATTTTACCAACATTTCTGAGGTAAATGTTGATGTTCCTGACATTTCTGTGTCATTTTCACCATCACTGTGCTGTGTACTGTGTATTTATTTTAAAGACTGTAGGATTTGTTCATTTTTAAATTTAAAGATTGATAATAAAAGGGATTGTGTGCATGTGAGGTTAATCACATGTCTTTAGTGTATGATCTAAGTAGGGAAACTCTGTGTGTGTGTGTGTGTGTGTGTGTGTGTGTGTGTAAATAATACCACCACTAGCGAGGAGATGCCTGACATTACTGCAGATCTGATTTGCCATATTGCGCTGACGACGAAACTGAGCGGGGAGTGTGTGAGTGTGAAGGAGATGAAGGAAGGGTGGAAGGGGGTGCAGCTGTTTTCGGAGGTCCTGAGGGTCTTCTTGGGTTTCATGAGATTTTAAGGACATAACAAGGGCAGAGAGGCAGCATTCGAAAACACACTCAACACACTCTGATGGATTTAAATGCACTGTGGGTTTTTTTCTCCATGTCAAATTACAGGCCAGAGAAGCTCTGAAAATAATAAAAAAATTCTCCTGTGTCTTTGCTAGGCTTTCACAATCATTGACCAGAACAGAGACGGCATCATCAGCAAGGATGACCTGAGGGACGTGTTGGCCTCAATGGGTAAGAACCGAACACGGAGGTGACCTGAACAAGACAGACGAGTGGATAGACTGAGAGAGACAGACACACTGATAGATGAGTAGACAGATAGAAAGGGACAACAAGCTGTACACTAACCTGAGCAAAAAAAAAAAAAAAGAGAGAGACAGATAAGCCATAGAATATTCCATAGACTAAACCTAGACAGAAAGATTCAGACAGAAAGATACAGACAGGTAGAGACTCTAAGCCATAAGCTATCCCTAGACTGACATGTAGAAAGAAAGACAGACAGACAGATAGCTATATAAGGCAGGCAGACAGAGACAGAGAGAGAGACCAAGGCATAGATTAACCCTAGGCAGAGAGAAAACAAGGACAGACAGGTAGACTGACAGATAGACAAATCTACAGATAAGCAGACAGACAGCTAGATCAAAGACACAAATGGGTAAATGTATAGATAGATGTCAGACAGACAGATGGACAGATGACTGACAGGATGGAGGAAGTAGTAAATAAGTAAATGTGACTTGTGTGAAGCTTCAGGCACTCAGGAATGCTGAGAGGAATCTCTCTGTGATTATTAATGACCGTCTCCATCTCTCTGTCTCTGCAGGTCAGCTGAACGTGAAGAATGAGGAGCTGGAGGCCATGATCAAGGAGGCCAGTGGCCCCATCAACTTCACCGTCTTCCTTACCATGTTCGGAGAGAAGCTGAAGGGTGAGACAGAGACACACACACACACACACACACACAGGACACACACTTACACCACGCAGTGTAATACAACAAGCATGGCTTTGTCTGGTGTGTCCAGGCGCTGATCCCGAGGACGTCATCGTGTCTGCTTTCAAGGTCCTGGACCCCGAGGGCACAGGAACCATTAAGAAGCAGTTGTAAGTACTCCGCTTGTGATGTGATTTTTTTTATTTTTTATGTAACTTTGATTATACAAATCACACAGTTTATTTATAACACATAACAATATTGTAACAACGTTTATTTTTCCTCTCAGCCTGGAGGAGCTTCTGACCACTCAGTGCGACAGGTTCTCCGCAGAGGAGGTGAGCTCAAAACAATACAATATTTAATGCATTTATAATACAACCAGGGTACCGGTTACTACCTTTTACTATGTACATCTGAGTGCAAAAGTTTGCACCCCCTTTGGATTGCGTAGTGGCGAACAAGTAGCTCTGGAGTTATCGTTTCTATAGTAACAGCTCATTCACAGGAACTTTTATGGTGGACAACACCCATAATCTATGGCTAATAATAAACAGATAAAAAAAATGGTTGGGATTTAATAAAGAAAGAAACACAGATAAACGTTGATACTGAAGACTGAAGGTTTTCTCTAAGGAGATGTTTACTTATGGAAGGAGTCTCTAGTGTTACCGCGTTCTCAAGTCTTCAGTATGGAGGAGTTTGAGCTTGCAGTTTCTCTGTAACATGATAAAGTGCGTTTTTTTTTTGGTCTCATTAACTTGTAACTTCGAGAACGAGAAAAGAGAGATTGGCGAATGACTTTTATTTTGTTTATTGCTATAACGTAAGTGAGAACAGGAACGAACTTGTTTCGCGGATGTTTTTGATGTATCATTAATTGTAATTATAAACGGACAAAAAGCACGTCGGTCTATAATAAATTAAAAATTGTAATCATTGGGAAATAGCTGCTGAATAAACCACTTCATAACGTGCTGTTATTGAAAATGATCAGCTTCAAGCCTCATCACACCAGCTTGCTCTTGTACTCTCTCTCTCTCTCTCTCTCTCTCTCTCTCTCTCTCTCTCTTTTCAAAATGTGATTCCTCTCCCTGTCTCTCTCAGATGAAGAACCTGTGGGCCGCCTTCCCCCCAGATGTGGCCGGCAACGTTGACTACAAGAACATCTGCTACGTCATCACACACGGTGAAGAGAAGGAAGAGTAAGAGCCGAAGTAGAAGAAGAAGAAGAAGAAGAACAGATGAACGTGCGTCCCTCACAACCGCTCCACCCTGCCAGCCCGTCCTTTATCCCTCCTTTTCTTGCTTCCTTCCTTTTTGTTACTCTCGAGCACTTCGTTCCTTCCATGCACTCCTCCGAAAGACTCGTCTCGTAAACAGGCCAGCGCAGGAAATCCGTGTCTGTGGCGTCAGTCCGTGGGGGAAAATTAGGGATTCATTTGCAATAAAATCTTATTTTACCATCGTCTCGATCTCTCTTTCCCTGTCACTCTTCTTCCTCTCCTTTCTTCCTTTTCTTCATCACCTCTTGGCTCTAGCTGCAACAGCTGATTTGTTTACATCACTCATTCTTTTTTTTTCTTTGGGGTGGGCGAACAAAACAAAATGGAGGGATTTCCTTCTACAATAGAAAAGTCCAGCATCCAGCATCTGCCATCTTGTTTTCCCTCACTCAAACCAGAAAAGAATGAGATGTCGGGGGAAAAAAGGGGACAGCTGGAGCGATGGAGAGAGAGAGAGAAAGAGAGAAGAGAAAGTCAAGACAGTAGAGGAGTGGAGAGAGGCGACAGAAAGAAACCATTCCCTTCTTCTCTCCCTCTCTCCCCTCGTCTTTTCATAATCCCTCACTTCCCTCGTGCTTTGCTCTGTCACCAACTCCTCTGTAAGCAATAAAAAGAGAGAAACTGTGAATAAAGCGACCTTATCTTTCGTACGCCTGCGTCTGTCCATCCTGAGTGCAAGACAGGAGAGAGAGAGAGAGAGAGAGAGAGAGAGAGAGAGTGAGAGAGAGTGAATGAATGAATGAAGAAAGAGAAAAGTTTGTTAGCTAATTTCTGAATTAGCAGCTGCATGTACTTTCACAGAGTCAATAAGAGTCACTAGCAAAGAGCTAATCAGAAATTAGCCAGCTAGCTAACCAGTTATTCAGATTTATAAGATTCGGAATCATATAACAAAGTGTAAAATTAGCCATCATATAATTACAGTAATGTTTTATATCCAAACTAATGGTTTAGAGCTTTTTGTACAAGCCTAGATATTCTTAAACAGATACAGATATTCGTATTTAAATTTGACCATTCATCATGTCCAGGAAAACAGTGACATTTTTTAAATGACTCATCCTGTACTCATCTGACTTGTGACCAATCAAATGCTCTCTACACCACGTTTGTCCCGCCCCTCACAGCAAACTCCCAGACTTCTTGTTTCAAAAGGAAATATATCAATATACAGAATCAAATCACGGCTCTGATACCATGTAATGGCGACTTTAAGCTGACGTATGCTGCATGCTCTTATGCAGTGCATTATGGGTAGTACATATGAAAAAACAATGCCCTATGAACACTCTAAATAAAATAACATCAGTTATGAAGTCTTGGATGACACAACACCAATACCAAACAAAGCAAGCATCTTTATAATATTAGAGTACACTGCAAGACCAGTTTGATTTTTTTCCCCCCAATAAAAATAAAAGTACTGAAGGGATGATCAGGGAAGCACACTATGCACTTTACCACAAACTAAATATAATGCGCTAATAAACTGGGGCAGAATTTATTCAGTATTGGCTTCTAATGCATACTGTTAACAACTTATGCAGCATTGTAAGCATTGCTATGAACTGTAATGACTTTTCATAAATAAGTATAATTACATCTATAACGCCTTACAGCAGGTTATGAATTTATTCACAGGTCATTATATATGCAGCTGAGGACAAATGCTTACATAAACCTGGGCTAAAGAGATTCAATCTCAGTTTTTCACAACTCCACACAATCTCATTGCGCTACGTCATTCACATAAGAGGTCATTTTAAAATAATCACTCAGACAGTTTTATTTCAGCTTTAATTCACTAGGTGAGAATTCCAATGGATCAAAAGTTTACATACACCAAGCTGACTGCCTCTTTAAACAGTATGGAAGATGTAATGACTTTTAGATGCTTCTGATTGGCCAACTATCAGAATAATCAGGAGCACATCTGTGGCCTAGCTTTAGACCAGTGCCTTTTTGCCAGTGATACCATGGGAAAATCCCAGCAACTTAGCCAGGACCTCAGAAAAATATCCGTGGACCTCCACGACTCTGGTTCCTCCTTAGGAACAATTTCCAAACAACTGAAGGCACCATGAACAAAAAAGAGCTGTATGCAAAAATAAAAATCTTGGGACCACACAGATGCATCATTCAGGAAGGAGGCACAAATGAACTCAATTGTACTCCAAGACAAAGGAGCTAGTGAAGGAGTTGGAGACATCAGGTACCAAAGTATGCACATCCACCATTCCATTAAGAGTCCTACATCGCCAGGACCTGAAAGAAGGAAGAAACTTCTGCTCCAAGACCGGTATAAAGTCAGACTGAAGTTTGCAGGTGATCACAAGCCTTTTGGAAGTATATGTCCTTTGGTCAGAAACAAAAATCCAAATGTTTAACCATGATGCCATCCCATCTGTGACGCATGGGGTGGCAGCATCATGTTGTGGGGCTGTTTGCTGGAAAACAGACTGGTGCACTTCAGAAAATAAATGGCATAACAAAATGGTTTAAAGACAACAAAGTGAGCGTACTGGCCATCATAAAGCCCTGACCTGAATCCCATAGAAAATCTGTGACCTGAAATCATGTGTCTGAGCAAGGAGGCCCACAAACCGGAGTTCTACCAGTTCTACCAGGAGAAGTGGGGGTATAAAAAAAAAGGTATTGTGAGAAGCTTGTGGAAGGCCTTACCAAGAGTTTCATGCAAGTAAAAGGCAAGTAGTAATAAAACAAACATAAAATGTAAACTTTTGACCGACTGAAAAACTGATGTAGTGACTGTAGAGCTGAAATAAATGTCTCCGCTATTATAATGATCACTTATGGAAATAAACTTCTTCTTCTTCTTCTTTTGGCTTTTCCCTTCAGGGTTCACCACAGTGAATCATCACTCTCCACCTATCCCTATCTTCTGCATCCTCAACACTTGCACCCACTAGCTTCATCTC
>CM074957.1:2343551-2354432 GCA_037577455.1 Pangasius macronema
CACTCCCAAAGAGAACCTCAACATCTTCAGCTCTGCTACCTCTAGCTCTGACTCCTGCCTCTTCCTCAGTGACATATTTAGTCTATTTATGGAAATAAACTAAATACACTAATTGACGTAACAACATAATGCATGATAACATGACACGTGTGGAGTTGTGAAGAACAGCGTCTGAATGCTTTGGGTATACGTAAACTTTTGGCCTCAACTCAACCATAAACTCTTCTTTAAAAAAAAAAAACAAAACACAAACACTGAGGAATTTAATATATTACGGTTTATTATTCATCACAATTATTATCGTTATCGTAATGATTAATTAAATACACTGTGTACATTTTCCTCTTCTGTAGTTAAGGAATGACGAGCTATGATTTTATTTTCAAGGTTTGGTGTATTAAAAAACAAACAAACAAACAAACAAACAAAAGACACGACAAAATGGGATTAAAGCAAACTAGTCTTAAAAAAACAAGAAGATTTAAAAGAAGGGTTAAAACAAACACTCCAAACTAACAAAAAGCCGACAGAACGAAGAAACACTTTCAATTTCTGATCAGCAAAGAAATCCATTTTAGAGTTCCATGGTTTTGTGTTGCGTGTTATTTTTTTTTTTTTATATTTTCAGTGCGAACGCTAGGCATGTGCCAATGATGAGCTATATGATAAATCGCAACATTCAGGACGCAGCATAGTTATTATGGACACTTTTTGAAAAACTCCACGCCTCAGTGGGCGGAGCTTTGGCCAGATATAACGTTTGTCCCATTAAGAATGCAGCTTAAGTACATATATTCTCTAAAGGTAGTTTATCTGAATGGTTCTAGGATCTGGACCACTGAAAGTTTGGAACTTAATGGACACAAGTGTCACTTGTGTGAAAAATCAGTAGTTACTAATTGTGGTATTGTTTGTAAATCAAATATTTGTGAAAGAGTAACATCAGCACATGCCTATTCCAGAATATGGGACATTACGAATAGTCTTTTTACTCCACTAACACAGAGCTGACGCTTTTACACCGCAAAAGAGCCAAGATGGTGGTGACATCATTTCACACAGCTCAAGATATTTAAATGGCTGCTGTTAAAAGAAAACGATCACATGACCAGACCAGCAATAAAAGCATGGAGCTGTCCTCTTGGTGTGTAGTCATGATCCAATACCAAGTCTGTGGCTTTTCATTACAAAAAAAATGCCACGTTCTGAAGACCAACAGAAACATGGGGTATTTAAAAAAAAAAAAAAAAAAAGGTTCTTGGTTGCTGGTTCTTGAGGGGGAACAAAGCGATAACTGAGACATGTCCGATTCCAAATGATCCCACGCTGTGAAGCATCACTTCAGTGCTGAAGCTAAAACACTGACTCTTAAATGTTAATTTCTTCAGACTGCTTGAAGCTATAGAGGTTTAAAACTAGATTTTTTTTGCATATTCAGTCACAAAATAATCACCAAACTCGGAAAGCTCTGAGCAAAGTACCGTTTCTGAAGTTCAGTCTGTTCCTCCGCCCCCTCTAGTGGCCGAACCAGACATGGCTCTCGTTTTTTTTCTTTTCCTTTCATTCCTTTCCTCGGAGAGAAATGAAAGGACGCGCCTCACAGGAGTCAGTCTTGGGGTTTTAGGGTTTGCACAGACACACCCTGTGTTCCGACACGGTTTATAAAACGCCCTCAGGAACCCTTGGAGATTGACACCATCGATGAGTCGCATCATCTTGCAGGGCAAAGTCAAATTTTTTGTGAAACATTTAGGATCTTCTTATTGCTTCTGTTTAAGTGTAAACAGCTTCGTTTGTTATTCTGTCTGTAGCAATGCCATCTGGGTAAAGTGAAGCCCCGGGCTCCTGAAGCCTACACTTCATCATCAAACGATCTTCTAATAAAAATGTCATCATGACACCAAGGACTGGAGAAGGGCGAGTTAAAAACAGAAGTGGAACACAGCTGCTAAAGTGGTGCAGGTGAAGCAAAACCAAACAAAACAAAGCAAACCCCAAAAACAGCACCACCTAGAGGTGAGGAGGAAACAAAAAAAACCCACAACACAGCACCAGCGAACAAGTCCACGAGTGAACACACGTCATCCTGCAGCTCGACAGACACACATCATCACATTAATGTTCTCAGAGAGTCCCGATGGTACAGTCCGGGTTGCAAAGTGCTGATCAGTTTTTGTTGCGTAATACTGCGGAGTGCCTCAGGGGTGGCGTTTAGAAACATCTACACACTGCTGTCTGAAATGTTCCAGTGGTTCATACAGACGATGCAAGAACAACCCATAATATAGGTCTACAGTACAGACTCAAACCTCCAACTCCAACTTAATTAACAATAATAATAATAATAAAAAGTTAGGTGGACAAATGGGGTGTAATGCATTACTACAATCTTAAAGAATAGTTTATTGAAAAGAGTGAATCAGTCAACCAGCCACGAGGTGTTTGCTTCAAAGCTGACGTAGAGAACACGTAACAGGATATAATCTCCCCCAAAATGATTCGCCTGAGGCTTGTTTCTTCACACATTATTCTGCTTTAGTCCAAACTAGAGAGCAAAACTGATACCTTTGGTTTGTTTTAACAATAACACAAAAAATACAAAAAACGCTGCAATAGAAAAAAAGGTATAGATAATTATCTATATAAATTTAAAACCCTTTGTGGGTCACATCCAGTGTTTATTTCGCTTTTTGTTCGTTGGTCCAAATCTATAGGACACAAAACATTTCTGCAGCACTACAGCTCTGTCCTTTGGCTCAATTTGCACTTCATGGGTCGGATTAAAAAAATGGGGAAAAGAAACGAAAACACACAGCTTATTTGAGTCAATTCCTGCAGTCGAGCCGAATCAGAGGCAACTCACTCTCTCACACACTCCCTCTCACACACTCTCTCACACACTCTCTCACACACTCTCTCACTCACTCTCTCACTCACTCTCTCACTCACTCTCTCACTCACTCTCTCACTCACTCTCTCACTCACTCTCTGTGGTCACTCAGATGCTCTTAGATCAGTTGTTTGGTCCACAGCCAAGTTTGGTAGCTGTGTCCTGCCTAAAAAACACATCGAGGGGGAGAACACACCATTCAAACACACACACACACACACACACACACACACACACACACACACACACACTGCATAGTTTGACTTGCTCCTTAGAACCCACTTCCAAATCTACTTTTGAGGATAATATATTTCCAATTTGAACTTGAACTCTCTCTGCTACTTTACAACACTGTTTATTTACGACTGAGATTTAACAGTGCCAGATTTTTTTTTTACCGCATAAGATTTCGCGAGATCCGTCACTCGTTAGCTACGTTAGCCTTGTAGCAAACATTTCGGCTGATTGTCAACGTTTTCTAAACACATTGTGTAAATCTGCGAATTTAAAGTGTGAGAAAGTAAACCAGCCTTTATCACTAAATACTGTCAGAGAATAGACCAAAAAAAACCAAAACAAACAAACAAAATAAACTACTGCTTGGTTTTGTTCTCCAAAATTTTGGGAAAGAAAATGTAAAGTGAAGAAAAAAAAAAAACCCACAACAACCAAAAAAAAAACCAAAAAACTAAGAAATGATGACTTTAAAATACAATCCTCGACTTCCTCTAAGAGCCGCTACACTTCCAGTCACGCAGGCCTCTGGTTTCTTGCATAGAAAAAATGACAATACAATCTAAAATACGATAAAGAACAGGAATAATACATAATATAATTGTTCATCTGGTTAAATTAACAAACTGTACATCAATGCGATCGAGCCCTACAGGTGATGAGCTCAGAGACGTTAATGCTACTGAACATCGTTATTCATTAACATCAGAAAGAACAACGCAGATCTAATATTAGTGGTGCTTTTAGGACAAAAAAACAAAAACAAAAACAATAAAGAGGGTTCAGTGCAAACAGACTAATTCCTTCATCGACAAGCAAATAAATAGGAGTCTGAGGTCAAAGTCCAAGCAGGTTTAACCAACATCGTGTTAAGTCCAGACGTTTAATTCTCCCCTATACCTTAAGATACTGCAGCCATGTCGCACCTTAGGCTTTCTCAGTCTACTCTGCCGACTGCCGGGGAATACCGAGATTCCAGTTCACGCCTAAACAGAGGGGGAAATAGGGTTCATCATCAGGGTTAATTAGAGCCAAATAGACAGAGGGACATGGAGAGGAGAGAGAAATGGAGAGATAGAGAGAGAGAAAGGAAGCACAGGAACAATAGAAATAGGTATATATATATATAAAAAAAAAGTGCGACAGAGAGACTACGAATATAACGGTCTAGGGCTCAGCGATGTGACAATATAATATCAATATTGTGATCAATTATTTCACAATACACTTTTCTGAGATTGTGAATTTTTACTCCAACCGGAAGCAAATTTTTTCCTGTTAACATTTTGTACTTTAAAATTGTTAAATACTATTACCGGATTTTTTCCTCTCTCATTTATCTTAGGTAAGCGCTTTATCCCCGTCAGGGTCCCGATGGATCAGGATCCTATCCCAGAAACACACACGTTCACACCCGAGGCTAATCTCACCAGCATGTTTTTAGGAGGTCGGAGGAAACCAGAGGAACACGCATGTGAAGAACGTGTAAAACTCGACGTCAGAGCTAAGGAGTGAACGGAGATCCTGGAACTGGAGCTGTGACGCAGCAACCATCAAGCAGCTCTCCTCTTTTTCAGTTCTAAGTCATTTATTTTGTACACACTCAATAAAAGTATCACCAAAAGATTTCTGCCACAGATCTTCGCTGGTAGTTTGTATATCGTGATATGAAACTCTGTCATATCGCCCAGCCTCAGTCCCATCTACAAAGCTAAGAGACATACACAAGACGACCCGGTAGCTGAACCAGAGCGAGAGGACATAATGACTCCTAAGATGTAAAGATTAAGGAGATGGAGAAAGAGTGTTAGTCAGGCAGGAAGTCACGCTATTCTGAACACAGTACCATTTCTAACAAACCTCAGAGTTTCAGTTCAGTATGTGCTTCCAATCCCTCTAGCGGCTAAACCAGACATCATTCACTTTTTTTTTTCTTTTTTTTCTTTTTCATCCGTGAAGTTGAAAGAAAGCACGCCTCCTACAGGTCAAGTCAGAAACACCGGACAGCGACACTACACTACTGCACAAACATGTAAACACGCACGAGCACACGCTAACAGACAACATGTTAATAAATACAGGCTCTTTGTCTACGACAAGGACAATCTCTATCAGGGGTCACGGCCTGAATGTTTTAGGGTTGGATGACTTACTAAATAATGACCTACTGATCTATTTACAGACTGTGTGTGTGTGTGTGTGTGTGTGTGTGTTTAATATCTCTTCTAATGGATGAGACTGTAAATGAGAGAGGATTCAGAGCCATGATTCAACATGATTCAATTCTCTTTAAGACGAAAAACATCCCTTCCTTTGTGCTCTATTCGCCCCTTTTGTTCATTAATCTAGGCCACGTTTTTCGCCGCCGCGGCTCCGTTCTTCTCCTCCGCCTCGGCGCTTGCGGCTTTGTCCTTCTTTTTGCCCCCTTTTTCCTTCTTCTTCTCGGCCCTCTCCTTCTCCTTCTTCGCTTTCTCCTTCTCCGCCTTGTCGCGTTCCTTCTTCTCTCGTGCCTTCTGCTTCTCCTCCTCCTTCTCTTTCTTCTTCTCCTCCTTGCTCCTCTTCTTCTTCTTGCCCTCGTCCTCGCAGGGGGGCAGAGGCATGTTGTTGGCCGTGGGAGACGGGATTGTCGGTGTAACTTGCTCTGAGACTACTCTAGGGGGCTGGAGCTGGTTTGGGATTGGAGGATGCGCAGATTCCTTGCCAGATTTTGGCGCTGATGCTGGCTCTGATGAGGGCTGCGGTTCCGATTCTGGCCCAGGGTTTGATACTGGTGCAGGTTCTGGTTCCGTTTTCTGCGCCGATGTTGGTTCTGGTTGGGATTTCGGCACCGATGTTGGTTCTGGTTTGGATTTCGGCACCGATGTTGGTTCTGGTTGGGATTTCGGCACCGATGTTGGTTCTGGTTGGGATTTCGGCACCGATGTTGACTCTGGTTTGGATTTCGGCACCGATGTTGACTCTGGTGTTAATTCAGAATTTGACACTGGAGATTTTGGTGCAGTTGGGGGTTTTGTCGCTAAAGGACTAGGCCTGTGCCCTCCTGCGCCTACAGTGGGCGGAGCCGCTGAAGAAATGAGAGGGCGTGGTGGCCCGGATGGGGCTGTTATCATTATAGGAGTCCCGCCCCCAAACACCTGCGTTTCCGGGTCGAAAGGCCCAGAAAAAGAGCTCTTTTTACCGTGAGAGAATGGATTTTTGGATTTCCGGAAGCCGGGAAGAGAGAGGAGGCTGGAAGAGGAGCGCAGGGGGCCGGGTGGCGGAGAGGACATGGAACTGCCCAGGAAGGACAGACTCCCCCCAGAGCTGATGGCGGCGGCGCGGCGCTTTTGCTCGTGGATGTCTCGCGTGCCGTGAAGCCTGCGGCCCGGCTGGTGCGTCAGGGCACCGCGAGACTCACGCCACTTCTTCACCTGGACAGCGCACTCCCTCTCGATCAAAGCCTCCGTCACAGGGAGAACAGTGACCTGATGGAGGAACAGAAAGAAAGAACCTTTGGTTATGGTATCTGTGTATAGATGATGGTGAGCTCATGTGCACAAGCACAGACACATGCACAGACACACAGACACAGACACACACAGACACACACACAGACCCTGTCCAAAAGTCTATATTCAGAAGTATGGTATTAATAAGCTTTAAATGCAGAATATATCACAAGGATGAAGTAGACGGCTTATTAACTGTGAATTTAAGCTTACGCTTGGCTGAAGTGTAAAAACTTGTGACATAAATCTGATCTCATCTTATTATTCCTCATCAGGACATTCAACAGAACAGCAGCAGACAGATATTTTGTATATGCTCTGAGCAATTTTACTCAGCATTTGAAAGAAAATATACACCGCTTTGGTCAGGAATTTCCCTAACGTCCCATCTGACAGCATGGTTTTGTGTGTGTGTGTGTGTGTGTGTGTGTGTAGTGACCTCATGAACCAGTATTTCCTCCCTGATGCTGTCCGGTGAGATGTTCCTCAGGCGCTCCATGGTCTCATACATTCCCTGGAGCTCCCGCAGTTTATCCACAGAACCCAACATCTGCTTCAGTAAGACCAGACCCACACGGAACACGATCTTCACCCCTGCAAGCGCGCGCACACGCACACACACACACTTAGTACTGACTAACATTAATATAAATGTCTTAACTATTGGTACATGTGGGCAAAAGGGAAAAAAAAAATCTCCTGAAGATCTTCTGAAGCACTGGTTGTGGGTGGATCCTCAGAAATGGTAAAATATCAACATAATTCCACTCCATTGTTGATTATTTTCCTATAACACCACAACCCTGAGATGAGCTTTTGCTGTTTGATATACATCGCTACCTTGCAGCATGCATTAGTATTTATTTATTCATTCATTCAAACATCAAGAGGAAACGCTCTCTCTCGTGTGAAAAAAGTACGACATTAGTTCGAATCCTCGAGTCTGCGCTCATGAGCGATTCTAGGCTTGTTTGTGTGCGTGCCTCATGCATTCACGTAGAAGATTTCTTTCCGAACCCTTTCCGTGCACAAACATCACTTTCATCCAACCCTCGCACCACAAAGGTGAGCTAATAACAGGGATCCAGTTCTGTGAATGTGAAAGGCTGGTTTTATATATCAGTGACCGTAATAACCCTTTTCCCAGCATCACAAATGCAGTAACAGGAAGTAACCTGACAGGCTGAAGTAATCACGTTACTCTGTATGTGGAACGTGGACTATACTACAGCTCGGTGCAAGCAAACCCCAGGCCACTGTTTTCAAAAGGACGAGGGATCAGTTCTCGCACATCACATATGCAAGTGTGAAGAAGAAGAAGAAGAAGAAGAAGAAGAAGAAGGAGAAGGAGAAAGCCTTTATCGGTTACATACATCTCTTTACAGCTTCTTAGGAAATTTTTTATCTCACCTTCGCAGAAGAACATGTCCCAGACACGGAGGACGCAGGACCACGGTAGCGTGCGGGAGAAGATGCACATGAACCACTCGGTCATGTACAGGATGGGGTCAATCTTAAACTTCTTCAGATGGCGGTAGGCCATGGGGCACACGCGCCTCAGCAGAGAGAAGAAAATCTCTCCGTCAAGCTGGATTGCTTCCTGGAAGGGAAGAAAAATACGAATATATATATATATTTTTTATCTTTATAGCACTTTAACACTGACAGTGCACATTATACAAACGCCTAAAATGTGTAGTGGGAGTGAATTTTGCCAAATTCACAGGCTCATATTAATCTAGCACTGACTCTTGATCGGTTATTATTGCTGAAAAATCCTCACCAGTCCTGCACTGTAGTAGCCGGGCAGGTATTTCTCACAAATCTGCACCAGACACCAAAACGCTTGCTGAGAAATAAAAAAAAAAAAAAAGAAAGAGAGATCTGTTAGACCACACAGTGAACATTTCAGTGAAGCATATTGTCATCAGATAACATTATCTCTGCTGGTGTGAAAACTATCTAACACCAACTGGCTTCCTGTCTCCGTTATTACATGCAGAAGTGATACTTGTAGGGAACATTTACAACGTAGTAAACCGCTTAGATCATTAATGATGGATGCAGTACTCAAGGACACCTGATAAAGGAAGGATCATTAAAATGTTATCTACGTATAGTGGGGATCGGCACGGCAACACTAACAGGACAAAAAAAAAACGAGGCTGGAGCAATAAGCTCGGAACAGACATGGAATAAAAATGGCTGCTACGTTAAAGGGACTTACACAAATGTCTTTTACCTTTGAGAAGATATAATCTACGGGAGGCAACATTTGGTCCAGCAAAGAAAGGTCACAAGAAAGAGCAGCCAAACACACACACACCCACACACACACACACCTCTGCAGGCATGTGCATCAGCAGGACCGCAGCCACAGGAGCCTGAGCTTGACAGTAGCCTTCATCAGGCCGATAGATGGTGTAGGCCTTCAGTATACGGTACAGATCCTGCTGACTGAACACACACACACACACACACACACACACACACACACACACACACACACACACACACACACACCAGAGTTTGCACAATGTTAAACATTAATTATATTAGTTTCAAGCACTGAGAACATTTGTGGTAAGAGAGAACACTTAACTTCTCATTTACGCTTTAACCAAATTGAACCAAGGAGTTAATATAATAAAGAGGAATAAAAATGGATTCAGAACAGAGAACAACAGTCTGTAATAAAACTGGAAATATCTGTAGCTTTTGGGGAGACTTATTTTGTCTCGGTCTCGCACTCTACCCATCTGTCCGTCTCTGTATGTGTCTCAGTCTGTGTGTATCTGACTGTCTGCATACCCATCTGTCTTTGTACCCATCCATCTTTGTGTCCCTGTCTATCTGTCTCCATCCATCTTTGTCTGTCGTTCTCTGTAGCCATCTGTCTCTGTCTCTACCTGTCTCTGTCTTTCTGTGTGTGACTCTCTCTCTCTCTGTCTGTTTCTCTGTCCATCTCTGCATCCTTCTGTGTCTCTCTGTCTGTCTGTCTCTCTCTGTATCAGTCTAACCACGTCTCTGTATCCAGCTGTCTTTGTATCCATCCATCTTTGTCTGTCTTTCTCTGTAGCCAACTGTCTCTACCTGTCTCTGTATCTGTCTTTCTGTGTGTGTCTCTCTCTCCCTTTGTCTGTTTCTCTGCCCATCTCTGCATCAATGAGTCTGTCTGTCTCTCTCTGTATCAGTCTAACCATGTCTCTGTATCCAGCTGTCTTTGTGTCCATCCATCTTTCTGTCTTTCTCTGTAGCCATCTGTCTCTGTCTCACCATCTGTCTTTCTGTGTGTGTCTCTCTCTCTCTCCCTTTGTCTGTTTCTCTGTCCATCTCTGCATCCTTCTGTGTCTCTCTGTGTATCTGTGTCTCTCTGTATCTCTGTATCAATGAGTCTGTCTGCCTCTCTCTGTATCAGTCTAACCACGTCTCTGTATCCAGCTGTCTTTGTTTCTGTCACTCAATCCATCCGTCCGTCTGTCTCTGTATCCACACATCTCTATCCGTCTGTATCCATCTGCCTGCGTCCATCTGCATCAGTCTTCTTCCCCCTAAACCCCCAGTCCTGATTAATATCTCACATCAACCAAGAAACACAAATGTTTGTTGATACTATACTCTTTCATCAAACAGAAAACATCCTGAGTGCATCTTAAGCCTTTCAGCAAAAAGGATTAATTGTCTTTATAGGCTGCATAAAGATTTTATTCAGATAAGTAGTTTTTTTAAAAAACAGTATCACAAACCAGTGTTTACAGTCTTGCACGAGCCAGTCACTGCGCACTTATCTGAGCGCACTCAGCGCTTATTAGGAGCAGACGGTTATTTACCCGAGGCCTCCTCGAGCAGCGAACATCTCGTGGAAGGGAAACTGCCTGTGTAAGTCCTTCTCGATGATATCCAGCCACTTCGGATCTCCCGGCTCTCTCTCCAGTTCCTGCACAGAGGGGAAATGAAAAACGCAAAAATGTCAGAGAGACAGATTTAATACGAGTTGCTCCAGAGTTAAGTCCTCTGTAACAGCAAGTGTGTGATACCTTACGCAGGACAACTGGCTAAAATAGCTCACTACTCTTCACCTGAGAAGCTGCAAGCGTGAAAGGAACCCGGTGGATTTGCCTCAGTCAGCCTTGTATCACATTATATACTCTTCATCTTCTTCTTCTTCTTCCGGCTTTTCCCTTCAGCGAATCAGCGAATCATCACTCTCCACCTATCCCTATCATCTGCATCCTCAACACTTGCACCCACTAGCTTCATCTCCTCATT
>CM074957.1:2424432-2438658 GCA_037577455.1 Pangasius macronema
CTGCGCTCTCCTCCCAGACCTGGAGATCCTGCCTGGAGGAGACGACACCGAGATCGGAGAGAAGGTACGCTCACAGATAAGATGGCTGAGATGTAGGGCTGTGCGATATGACGATATAATACCGATATTGTGATAAAATATTGCTGGCAATTTGTTAACAAATCTATATGATAGTGTATCGTATTGTGTATCATAGAAATGCCTTGGATACTTATTATTTCAACACACTGTGTATGACGTTTTAAAAAGCAGCATGTTTGGTGTTCAGGGTCTGAATCTCTCCGGTGGGCAGAAACAGAGAGTGAGTTTAGCGCGAGCTGTGTACAGAAATGCTGATGTTTACCTGCTGGATGACCCGCTGTCCGCCGTCGACACACACGTGGGTCAGCACATCTTCGACAGAGTCATCGGGCCTAACGGGATGCTCAAAAACAAGGTAAGTCCTTATGGAGTGCAGACAGAAATATACGCGTGTAAATCAGGTGTCCTGTGTGCAGAGGCGCCGTTTGATTTTCAGCCGAAATAGGAAGCGATGTGTAAAAGCGAGCAGTTGCATTGGCTTCCAGGAAGGTATCAGGTTGAATACGAGATCCTGTTACTTACTTACGAGGCACTTCGTAATCTTGCACCCCAATACCTTACTCGACTTCATGTTTGCACCCCTCCACGTGCTCGCAGATCCTCATCGGCAGTTTCTCTCGTGGTATTCGACTAATTACCGTACTATGGGAGCCAGATCTTTCAGCTATGCAGCCCCGGGGCTATGGAACTCCCTTCCCCTGATATTCGTAACAGCGACTGCCTGCAGACTTTTAAAAAGCGTCTTAAAACAGATCTTTTTATTCAGGCTTTTTTTTATAATATGTTTTACTGAGTCTTTACTGTATTTTATTTGTATGTGCTGAGTGTTTGTTGTGTGCCTTTGTCTTGTGTAGTGATTTGTATTTTTGCCAGCTTGTGAGGTGACCTCGGGTGTTATGAAAGGCGCCATTAAATAAAATGCATTCTCCTCCTTCTCCTTCTTCTCCTCCTTCTCCTCCTTCTCCTTCTCCTTCTTTTCCTTCTCCTCCTTCTTCTCTCTCTCCTTCTCCTCCTTCTTCTCTCTCTCCTTCTCCTCCTTCTTCTCTTTCTCCTTCTCCTCCTTCTTCTCTTTCTCCTTCTCCTCCTTCTTCTCTCCTTCACCTTCTTCTTTCTCTCTCCTTCTCCTTTCCCTCCTTCGTCTCCTTCTCCTTCTTCTTCTCTTTCTCCTTCTTCTTATTCTCCTTAAAAGCATTACATCAGAAATGTCCTGCATGTTCTCTGGGGGTGGCAGGTCTGTCTGTGGTTTGATGCCGTTTTGCTGTTCCTCTCAGACGCGTGTGCTGGTGACCCACGGGCTCAGCTTCCTGCCTCAGGCCGACCTCATCCTGGTGATGGAGGACGGACAGATCACGGAGGCGGGCTCGTACACGGAGCTGCTTGAGAGAAGGAGCTCGTTCGCTGACTTCCTTAAAATCTTCTCCAATACTGAACACAGGGAAAATTCCACTAACAGAGGTGAGAGTTCATCTGACACACTGCTATAGAAATAAGGGAAGCAATGAGCGGAACCGTAAACGATAGATATATTAATCAACTATTTATTAAGCATCAGCTGAAAAAAGTACACTAGTTATGTAAGAAAACATTTGGGGATGTGCGGTTATTGGAAAACGATCAGTGACTGATTTGCAGCTGTATGCTCGTCAGAACCTCTGTTGTAGATATATAAATTATAGATAAATATAAATAAATGGTAATGACTTACTAACAGCATAATACATTATTTAAGTAATCCAGCTGTACTTCATACAGCAGTAGTAAACTGTACGTTTAATTATTAATTGTAATCATACATTATGTGGTATTAGTTAGATACACAGACATTTTAAAGCTGTTTGCTGAAGCCGGATGCTTGGTGCCTTGTTCTCCTTCAGGTCCGAGGAAATCAGTATCGCGCCTGAGCATGACGGATTTCTCTATAGACCTCTCCCAGGAGCAGCTCATCAGGTAAAAACACCACCAAGTGCTCGTTATTCAGCTCATTATTATTCGCTGATTTATTTTACATCATAATTGTTCTGTAAACGATTCAGCAACCACAGTACATAAACTGATAGGAACGCTAATCTTAAGAGATGATACGGGATAAAAGGACAGGTGATGATGATAATGATGAGTAATTATTATTAGTTTATTATTAATTATTTGAGATTTTCTGTCTTCTGTGTTCCTGCAGTGGAGATATGAGCAGCGCCGGTATTCAGACCATGGAGGCTTTAACAGACTTAGAACAGGAACAGGATACAGAGGAGCTGGGAAAATTAACAGAGGCTGATAAAGCCCATACTGGAAGGGTGAGACAGACTGACACACACACACACACACACACACACACACACACACACACACACACACACACACACACACCACCAGTACAATCAGTCTCAAGGTCTGAGATAGGGTTAGTGACAAAATTGAAGTCTTTTATACCCAGGTTCATTAATCACATTCAAAAAAGGGGCAAAATACACTTATCTAAATCAGCCAATCACGTGGCAGCAGTGCAATGCAAAAAAACACACGCAGAAACAGGTCAAGAGCTTCAGTTAATCCGTGGCATTGATGTTGGTACCAGATGTGCTGGTTTGAGTGTTTCACAAACTGCTGATCTTATGAGAATTTCACACATGTAGAGTCTGTAGAGTTTATACAGAATGGTGCAAAAAACAAAAAACATCGAGTGAGCAACAGCTCCGTGGGTGAAAGCTCGTCGCTGATAAGAGAGATCAGAGGAAAATGGCCATATCTGCACTACGCTGCTGCCACATGATTGGCTGAGTAGATAACTGCATGCATGTGCACGTGTACACGTGTTCCCAGTAAAGGGGACGGTCAGTGTACGTGACATACTGTATATTATTTCTTTTAAATGGCACTACACAACTGGTTTCTACATCTAAGGCTGAGCAAACTGACACCAATCTGTTCTTCTACCCAGCATGCACTAAAACCCTGATTTGCTCACCTCCAGGTGAAGCTGGAGATGTACATGGTGTATTTCAGGACCATCGGCCTGGCCTTCATCCTCCCCATCATCTTCCTCTACGCCTTTCAGCAGGCCGCGTCACTCGGATATAATTACTGGCTGCAGCTTTGGGCGGATGATCCCGTAACTAAAGGCTCTCGGAGCAAAGCGGACGTAAAGCTGGCCGTGTTCGGGGCTCTCGGCTTCGCTCAGGGTGTGTAAGGCTGAATATTTCAGAAATTACTGAGAAGTGACAATGATGAGGTTGTGGTTTATTACGTTATTTATAACGTTAATTATATTTTTAAATATCGTACAGCCAGTAAGTGTGTCTCTGTGTTCATTCCAGGGATCGCCATCTTCGCCACCACCATAGCCATCTCGTTAGGAGGCATCATCGCCTCTCGCCATCTTCACCTGGACCTTCTGCGTAACGTCCTGCGCTCACCCATGTCGTTCTTCGAGAGCACGCCGAGCGGAAATCTGCTCAACCGCTTCTCCAAGGAGGTCGACGCCATCGACTGCATGATCCCAGACGCCTTTAAGATGATGCTGGGATACGTGTTCAAACTGCTGGAGGTCTGCATCATCGTGCTCATGGCCACGCCCTTCGCCGGAGTCCTCATTCTTCCTCTCGCTCTGTTCTACGTCTTCATCCAGGTTTGGGCTGCAGGTCACATTATCGCTCGGTGACATGCTGGTATAGGAAACTAATCAATGTTGTGTGATATGGTGGGATGAAACGGGGCTCCTGTTACCACAACAAATTGATTATTATCCAATAATGGCAAAGTGTTTTATTCCTCTTATACCACATCGATTTGTCATTAATGAGCAACACGTCATAATTTCTATCCATTTATAGTTACCTTTAATGTCGTGAAACAAATTAGTTCCTGTTCTCAATTTCAACGTTACAGCTAAACAGTCATTTCATCATAAGCTTCTTGAAAATTGTTACAAAGCTCTGACACTGGAGACTCCTTCCATAAATGTTAAATAAAGGTCTCCCTGTGATTGAGTTGTTACTATAGAAACGACAACACTAGAACAAGAGCATTAATATAAATCTGTGATCTGCTATCAAAGCTGCTTATAGAGGGTCAAACGTTTATGAACGTTACACCACGGAGCTTCGTTAACTCCAAGATCTCGAAATGTTAAATATATCAAAGGTGCTGAATAAATAATCGCGATGTATAGCGCACCATCATGCACACTCTCTCTCAATGGATGTTATGTTTAGAGCTTCTACGTGGCTACGTCCTGCCAGCTCCGGCGCCTGGAGTCGGTGAGCCGCTCACCCATCTACACACACTTCAACGAGACGGTGCAGGGAGCGAGCGTGATCAGGGCGTTTGCGGAACAGCAGAGGTTTATCCTGCAGGCTAACAGCAGGGTGGATCACAACCAAACCTCTTACTTCCCCAGATTCGTCGCCACCAGGTCAGAGCTTTCACACAATCATCATCACACCTCACGGGATTTGTGTGCGTGTGTGTGTGTGTGTGTACTAAATACATCGGAAAGTAACAGCTACTAGTTAACGAGTTCATAACGAATCCCGTTCAACCATAATCTGACTCGTGTTCTGGTCTGTCTAGATGGCTTGCTGTCAATCTAGAGTTCCTGGGCAACCTGTTGGTCCTGGCGGCTGCGATCCTGTCTGTCATGGGAAGAGAATCTCTGAGTCCCGGGATCGTCGGCTTGGCCGTGTCACACTCTCTTCAGGTAGGCAAGTGGAAGGGAATAAATACAGTATGAAAAGCAGAAAGAGATTTGCGATTTCTTGGTAGCATGACATGCTGCGTTTTAGTCTTAATAAATTTGAGAGAGAGAGAGAGAAAAAAAAAAGACAAGCTTGTGAGGGAATGACTGTTTACAGCTGCCGTAACGTAAGTGATAACAGGAACTAACTTGTTATGCAGAAGTTCCACAACGTTAACTGTAACTATAAACGTCATGTGGTATATAGTATTAAACAGTTAAGGATTGTGTGTGTTATTGATTGTATTTCTGCAGGTGACGGGCATTCTGAGCTGGATCGTACGTGCCTGGACAGACGTGGAGAACAACATCGTGTCTGTAGAGAGAGTGAAAGAGTACGCAGACGCGCCGAAAGAGGTACAGCGTCAGAATCCCAGTAGCTGCCTTGCTGTTAACTGATTTGGGTGAAATCAGGGTTGTGACATCATTAGCGGCGTAACGCAAAGACGCTATCTATACCTGGACCTGTGTAGTGCTTTAAACACTCGCGTCTGTGTTTGGATTTTAATTCCGCCTTGGGCGTGGCCTAAACCTGAAAGATTATTTAAAATTAGGTATGAACCCTGTTAAGTGGAAACACTAGAAAAACCCCATCTATGGATTTCCTCAATCTCAGCTACACAGTGTCGGCCAAATGAAGCTTTCTTCCCAAATGTATGGAAAAAAGGGTCATTACGCGAAGATTAGTGACATCTTGTGGTCAAAACCAAGAGGTGCAGCTCCTAGTGGATGCTGCAGTAGGGTTTTGGATTCCAGGTAACAAACCTTTAGTTACTTATTCTTCCCAAGTAGCTCATATTTTCTCCAAACTTTAGAAAGTCCTCGTTTCTTTGTTGGTTCCATAACTACAAAGCATCTCCGTATACGCATCTTCGCTAATCACTGTAACTAACTCGAACCTCTGTTTCCTCGAATAACCTTCGAAAAGTCTGAGCTTCTTTTGAATCACGTTTCCAAAGCAGTCACGTGGCTGTGTGCTGACATGAAGCTTCAGTACGGAGGGTGGCATCACAACAGCTATGTCACTCGAGTTCATAACTTTCCAGTGCAACCCTGACCAGGCAGCTACTAAGGATGAACGAATGAACGAATTGGGTTTGAAAACCCGGTGAAATCAGAACAGCCGAGTCTGAGTGTTTCTCTCACAGGCAGCTTGGTCGATGGAGAACGTGCCTCTGCCCTCTCACTGGCCACAAACAGGCAGCATCCAGTTTCACCAGTACGGACTGCAGTACAGAAAAGGTCTCGACTGGGCTTTAAAGGAGATCACACTCAGCGTCCAGGAGAGAGAAAAGGTAAACGCTATAACAACATCAGAAACTCAAAGAGCTGACAGAAAATACACAGGAAGGATTCATAGTGATATCACCCTGGCTGCTCTTCTCTTCCGTCACTCAGATTGGGATCGTGGGTCGGACCGGAGCGGGAAAGTCGTCTCTCGCACTTGGAATCTTCCGGATCCTCGAGGCGGTGAAGGGAGAAATCCACATAGATGGAGTGAACATCGCTGAGATTGGACTGCATGACCTCCGATCTCGCATCACCATCATTCCACAGGTATGAACTCTAAACACACACACACACACACACACACACACACACACACACACACACACAAAACCTTTCCATGTCCCATTCCTAAGTCCTAGGTTTTACATAATATTCCTCATCATTGTGTGTGTGTGTGTGTGTGTGTGTGTGTGTAGGACCCGGTTCTGTTCTCCGGCTCTCTGCGCATGAACCTGGACCCGTTCGATGGTTACTCTGATGAGGAGGTGTGGAAAGCTTTGGAACTCGCTCATCTCAAAAGCTTCGTGTCGGGCCTTCAGGAAAAACTGAACCACGAGTGTTCCGAGGGAGGAGAGAACCTCAGGTACTCCGACTCACTCAGGGCTCTCCTCGTCTCTGGAGAAGAGAACGTCAGGGTCACGAGTCTGCCAGAGAACAGAGATGATCAAAAACATATTGCTGTGTGTTACTGATGCCTTTAAGCTTCATTCTGTTACACACTCGTGTGTGTGTGTGTGTGTTATGTTTGTAAACTGAAACCTGAATCCTCTGAATCTGAAAATTTTGTTAGAGTTCTTGTGTTCTTATACAAGTGTGTGTGTGTGTGTGTGTGTGTGTGTGTGTGTGTGTGTGTGTAACAGTCTGGGTCAGAGGCAGCTGGTGTGTTTGGCTCGAGCTCTCCTCAGGAAGACGAAGATTTTGGTTCTGGATGAAGCCACAGCGGCCGTGGACGTGGAGACGGACAAACTGATCCAGTCCACCATCCGCACACAGTTCGAGGAGTGTACAGTGCTGACCATCGCTCACCGCCTCAACACCATCATGGATTATACACGGTACACACACACACACACACACACCCTGAACACCATCATGGATTAAATACAGTAGTCACATACAGTGCACCAACTCCAGTGTATTTCTCAGGGTTCTAGTGATGGAGCGCGGTTCTATCATAGAAATGGATTCGCCCGCTAACCTGCTCTCACAGAGAGGCCTCTTCTACGAGATGTGCCAGGAGGCGGGGCTAGTGTGACTTCATCATCATCATCATCATCATCAGTGCAGCTTGTGCAGAAACGAGCAGCGTGATCAGCTCCTGAAGGAAAACATCTCCAGAACATCTGCAGGACAGAACCTTCTGGAATTTTTTTTTGTTTGTTTAAACACTTACACACACACACGATGAAGGTCCTCATGAACAGTGTTACTCAGAGAAGAACTGTTACTAATGTGTTCATCTCTCTCTCTCCTTCCCTCCCTCTCCTCCACTCACTAATTCTGTATACCTGTTCATCCTCTCCATCCCTCCTCCTCCTCCATCTCTCCTCCTCCATCTCCTCCATCCCTCCTCCTCCTCCATCTCTCCTCCTCCTCCTCCTCCATCCCTCCTCCTCCATCGCTCCTCCTCCTCCTCCATCTCTCCTCCTCCTCCTCCAGCTCTGAAGGAACAGGAAGTTCATTTCTAATCACAGACACAGTGATGTAAAAACTCTGCAATCTAAGTTTGACTCTTGCCTCGACATTCTTGACCTCAGTGCCTGGAATTTAAAAATAAAAAAATTAAAAAATATAGGAGAGATTTATTTATATGTTTAAAAAAAACACCTCTCTGTAGCACCAGTGTGTTTGTATTTGAGTGATTTGGAAGTGGTCAGTGCTGAGAGTTTCGTACTGTATTATATTTGTATTTTTATATAAAAGATATATTTATAGGAAAATGTGAAAATGTAAGTTTTCTGTTCGGCCAGAAATAAAGATTAAATTCACGGAGCCTTTCTCTTACCTCAGTACAAACCAGACTGCTTTACACACACACACGACTATCATCATATAACTACATTATTATTATTATTATTATTATTATTATTATAACAGCATAACACTTAATGCTTAACTCCTTACACAGAAAATCTCTAAAATATTATTTTCATGCTCAGTCACAAAATGGCGACAAAACGGTTACAAAACTATTTATTTATTTTATTTAACTCTACATTTTTTTTTCATGAAAGGAAGCACACTTCAAAACTAGTGCATGTATATTACAGATACGCATACACACTGAACACACACACACACACACACACACACACACACACGATATAAATAAGAAGAAGTAACAAATGAACGTGGCGTATCTGAAATGCCAAAGTTTGGTAATAAACATGGTACATTCATCTACCACACACACACACACACACACACACACACACAATAATAATAATAATAATCAGCAGGTAGAAAGATAATTAAAAGAACGTAGCTCTGGATACTCCGAGCTACGGAGCGCTCATGGTGTAGCGCGAGCTCCTAAGAACTCAGACTTCATTATCAGAAGGAAAATAATATTTTATATTTTGTTGTACATAAGAAGAGGAAGCAGCTTTAAATAAAATTTGCATAGATAAAAATAACGTACAGGTAAATAATAAACATGGCAAGTGCACGGCTGAAGACGTGAAACTGGACACGAGGCGATGGTCTCTAGGTTCGGCGTGAAGCTGCGGCGAGACGACACGGGGCTTATTTATTTTATTTATTTTAAATAAGGCAAAGCCACAAAGTAAGATATTAAGTTCGTAATAAAATAGATTAGAAGTAATCGGTGGCCACGGGATAATTCGTTATTAGATTCCTGTCAGATAGCTAACGTGACGTCACGTGTTAAATATTAGGCTACACACCATGAGGTACCTTCTTCATAGGCTCGATCTTATTTTGTTATTTATTTATTTTTTTTAAACACACCACAGCGCTGTTGAAGTCTCGATTCTGATTGGTCAGAAGGTGCCGGTTCGTTTTCTATAGCAGCAGCTCTGACGGTAGTGTGTGTTTACATTAACACAACCGTTCTTATAGCTTTTATGGAAGGAGTCTCCACTGTCAGCTCGCTGTAACAGTCAGAGGTAAAGCTGTACCTGTGAAACGACTGTCTGCAGCTGATGAGTCATAACAAAGGAACTTGTTTTACAGACGCTTGACATTAAACGTGACCAGAAACGGATAAAAGCGTCATATGACGTGTCTTTCTTCTCGATTGTAATTTCTGTAAAACCGCCGTAGTACAAGCGGAATAGAACGCTCCAGGATGTGCTCTTACAGGACATCGCCGCTGATGATTTTCCCGGAGCGGTTACGGCAGCGTGTTTTATTCCGTACAAAAGACTGATTATGTAACGATATGAAAGCTTACATTCAACATGACGACGGTTATAGTTTTCTCCAGCTGTGTTTTTTTACCCAGCACTGAGACTCGCGTTTAGATCAACGTCTTTTTTCCCCCCTATAGTGCGCAAAGACGCCGTAATGACGCGACGAACTGGGCTGGTACCTCTCCTCACGTGACGTGACCCAAGTACACGGGTCACATAAACCCAGAGAAATGATCTGATGTGTCGTATTGAAGATGGCACGTTTAAGCTGAAGATTATGACCCTGTAAATGAAGTACGCAGTCAGATCCAGTGTAGACACGAGTTCTAGTGGCATCGTCTACTATAATATATAAATATTATAGAAATCTCAGTGGCAAAGAATCGTCATCTAGGATGACATCATGTGCGACCTGTGAGATCTAGCTACAGTTATTAGCGTGCGTTCACACTAGCAAGCAGGAAGCAGTCTCTCCTGTGGGCGTGGCACAACTGCTGATGCTGTCTTTAGGGGGCGTGGCCTGCAAGTTCCAATGACATACGGGAGAACCCAAATTTGTAGAGCATCTAACCTGGATATTTAACCAAACATGTATAACCTTTTTAAATTTGAGCTCGCTAGTGTGAACGCAGTTTTAATGAAACAGATCATCACCACTTTCCTGTCGTTTTACAGTTTTCTCCTAAAAATGGCAGATTTATTTATTAGAGACCTAAGAGGACTCTGTCAGTTATATTAATTTCCTGTTCTGTAATCTTTGGACTGCTTGACGCGCTCACACACACACACACACACACACACACACACACACACACACACACACACACACACACACACGAGCGGGAGGTATCATCACCAAGGCCTTGTTTTGATCCAAAGCTTAAACAGAGCGTACGAAAAGCCCGACACATCTCGCTTTAAAGACCCCGAAACACCGACAGCCTCGAGGTCCTGAAAGAAAAGAGACACGTCCAGAAATGTCGATTTATAAACTAAACTAAACTAAACTAAACTTCTCTTTTTTTTTTGCACTTCAAACACTCAATTTTGTTTTTGGTGTGAAATAAAAAACTGGAGTCTTTCTCTACAGTAACAGCTCGTCCAGCAGCAGGAAAACAAAGTGCTTGTTCGAGATGATCTCCCACAGGCTCCGCCCACAGGCTCCGCCCACAGCCGTGTTCTAGAACGGGCAGTTAGTTCTGGCATGAGAGCCGAGAGGGTGGAGTCCGGAGTGACGCCGGTGTTCTGGAACCGCTGGTGGATTCCAGAAGTGAAATGTGTGTTCTGTGATGGACAGTTAATTCGGGGTGAGAGAGTGTTCTAGAACGGACGGAGAATTCTGGAGTGACTATTACATTCTAGAACAGACGAGAACATCCGGAGTGACCGCTGCGTTCTAGACTGCACAGTGGATTGCAGAGTGATCATGCCAGAAAGACCGCTGCTTCCGTCTCTCTCTTTCTTTCTTTCTTTCTTTTTTAAATCAGGCCAAACCCGAGTCTTTAGCCATCTTGTAGAAGATCCCTCTCTTTGCGATGAGACTGGACGGAGAACCAAACTCCACCATCTGGCCTTTATCTAGAACCAGCACCCTACAGACACAGAAAAGACGAAATGTGAGCAGGTAGTTAGTGTGTGTGTGTGTGTGTGTGTGTGTGTGTGTGTGTGTGTGTGTGTGTGTGTGTGCGCTGTGCATAGTCCATGATGGTGTTGAGGCTGAGTGTGTGTACAGTGTATAATCAATGAAGGTGCTGGGGTGGTGTGTGTATGTCTGCGTGTTGTGTATAATCCATGATGGTGTTGATGCGGTGTGTGTTTGTGTGTGTGTGTGTGTGTGTACCGTGTATAATCCATGATGGTGTTGAGGCGGTGAGCGATGGTCAGCACTGTACACTCCTCGAACTGTGTGCGGATGGTGGACTGGATCAGTTTGTCCGTCTCCACGTCCACGGCCGCTGTGGCTTCATCCAGAACCAAAATCTTCGTCTTCCTGAGGAGAGCTCGAGCCAAACACACCAGCTGCCTCTGACCCAGACTGTTACACACACACACACACACACACACACACACACACACACACACACACCTGTATAAGAACACAGGAACTCTAACAAAATTTTCAGAATCAGATTCGGAGGATTCAGGTTTCAGTTTACAAACGTAACACACACACACACAAGTGTGTAACAGAATGAAGCTTAAAGGCATCAGTAACACACAGCAATATGTTTATCATCATCTCTGTTCTCTGGCAGACTCGTGACCCTGACGTTCTCCTCTCCAGAGACGAGGAGAGCCCTGAGTGAGTCGGAGTACCTGAGGTTCTCTCCTCCCTCGGAACACTCGTGGTTCAGTTTTTCCTGAAGGCCCGACACGAAGCTTTTGAGATGAGCGAGTTCCAAAGCTTTCCACACCTCCTCATCAGAGTAACCATCGAACGGGTCCAGGTTCATGCGCAGAGAGCCGGAGAACAGAACCGGGTCCTACACACACACACACACACACACACACACACACACACACACACACGAAGCATGACCATAAAGTTTTGAATCTTGAAAAACAATATAAAGAAAGAAAAGAAAATTCATGATGTAGGTTATGTAAGAGAAGGCAGACAAAGCTATTTAAGGACACACACGTGTGTGTGTGTGTGTGTGTGTGTGTGTGTATATACCTGTGGGATGATGGTGATGCGGGAGCGCAGGTCATGAAGCCCAAGCTCAGCGATGTTCACTCCATCAACACAGATCTCTCCCTGTGCCGCCTCGATGATCCGGAACAATCCGAGGGTCAGAGACGACTTCCCTGCTCCGGTCCGACCCACAATTCCCACCTAGTTTTAAAACGGTTTTATTACCACTGCACTGTAACACTGCTTAATTAGTACTAATGCTAAAACAAGCTGAGTGGATCCTTCGGGAACAGAGCCCACCTTCTCTCCGCCCTCGATGGTCACGTTGATGTCATGGACGGCCAGTTCCAGGTCCTGCCGGTACCTCAGGCCAAAGTTACGGATCTCGATGTGGCCGAAGGTGGGCCATCCGGGAGGAACCGAGCTTTTCTCCAGTTTCCATTCCGCCTGAGAAAAACACGGCACTGCTCATCACACACACGCGACAAACCACTAACACACACTACTGTAATAATAATAATAATAATAAATCATCATCATCATCATCATCATCTGCAAGTGAAAGAAGTATGATGCTGGATCTTAAGATGTTTTTTTATACACACGGCTGCACTCACCTCTTTCTCCGTCTCTCCGTACTCTTTCACTTTCTCTACGGCTACGATGTTGGTCTCTAACTCCGACGACATTCTGACCAACCAGTTAAGGGACGCGGTGACCTGCACGCAGGAGACACGGAGACAGACACCGTTAGCGGAGCACGCTGTTCTTCTGGAGACTTCGACTGTCGACTCGCTTCTTATTTCTGCAGCGAAACCCAGCAGCCTTCATTCTGTTTTTATCTGAAAAGTGTCTCTTATGGAATCTGCTGCTTTCTTTACTGACACACAAACATTTTACTGTAACGCTTCATTTTGTGCTGGAAAACTAATGTTAGGAATCTAAAAGGTTTTTGTACTGAATCGATAATGTAGAAGTCAGAAAATAAAAATCTAACAAAGTTTGTACTTTAAAAAAAAAAAAAAAAAAAAAAAATAGAGTGCCAAGACTTTCGCACAGTGCTGTATATAAAAGGAGTCTCCAGTGTCAGTGCTTTATAACAGGCAGAGGATTTCGGTTTATAAGCAACAAGCTGTGTTTTAAAGATTTAAAGAGAGAGAGAGAGAGAGAGAGAGAGAGAGAGAGAGAGAGAGAGAGAGAGAAAAGGCTGGTGAGGGAACAAATGTTTATAAGTGCTACGAAAGAACTGTTACAGGAACTGGCTTCATGGACGTTCAATAATATTTATAATAGTGTGTGTGTGTGTGTGTGTGTGTGTGTAATGTGACCTGCAGGGCGTAGGAGATGGAAAGTCCCATGATGCCTGGACTCAGGCTGTCTCTGGCCATCACGGCAAAAAACGCAGCAAACGTCACAATGCAGTTTCCCACAAACTCCAGCCTCACTGCTAACCACCTACACACACACACACACACACACACACACACACGCGCGCGCTTAGTTTCATTCCAACACAACTTCTTCTACATGTTCTTGATAAATGAAGCCCAATGTACAACTCACACATCATACACAGTGGAGTCCAGATGTCTGACAGCGCTAGAGACGATGCTTCTAATTTGCATTCTTTTCTAATTTAATACAATTTCATGACAAATTATTTTTATATTACTGACAACAACCTGAGTGAAAAAAAGTGGAATCTGAAATATTTACACAAGCTGAGTTAGTATTTGGTATGTCCTGTTTTTGCTTTAATGACAGGGTGCACACTTCAACAGATTAAAAGAGATTAGACATGAGGAAAACCGGACCTTTAGTACAAAGCGGTTAAACTGGCCGTATCGCACATCTGCTTACATTTAAATAGGAACAATCCCACAATTTTCAGTGTGTCTCAGACTTTTGGACCCCACTGTACTTCTAATGTAACTATAATATACATAACACTCATTACACACACACACACACACACACACACACACACACACACACACACATCTAATTATACAGTTTTACATGAATATTTTCAATATTTTACACAATGATGTTTGCGGATGACATTGTGATCTGTAGTGAGAGCAGGGAGCAGGTGGAGGAAAACCTGGAGAGGT
>CM074957.1:2458957-2470251 GCA_037577455.1 Pangasius macronema
GTGTGTGTGTGTGTGTGGGTGTGTGTGTGTGTGTGTGTGTGTGTGTGTGAGAGAGTGTGAGAGTGAGTGAGTGTGAGAGAGTGAGAGTGTGTGTGAGAGTGTGAGAGAGAGAGAGAGAGAGTGTGAGGGAGAGGGAGAGTGTGAGGGAGAGAGAGAGAGAGTGTGAGGGAGAGTGTGAGGGAGAGTGTGAGAGAGAGAGAGAGAGAGAGAGAGAGAGAGAGTGTGAGGGAGAGTGTGAGGGAGAGAGAGAGTGTGAGGGAGAGTGTGAGAGAGATATGAGAATATTATGGAAAAAAACAAACAAACCTCATTTATCGCTTATTTATCGCACTGGAGACGAACAAAATGATTCGTAAATCTTCTCAGAAGCGTTTATGCAAGAAACATGGTACGCATGAACATCTAGCCCGTTCAGAAAAAACATCCGACATTTCGCTCCGGAGTTTGCGAGGCATTAGTGTGATTTGATTAACCGGTTACTCTGTTTAAAAGTTTATATATTCATTGCTTATTAATTTCCATTAGAAATGAATACAACGATTTTCCTGTGTGACTCTTTTGGTTGTTTTTCGTATTAAATGACTGAAAAGAAAGCGATTCTGAAGCAACTCCGTGGTTTAACGGGAATAATACAGACTATTTAAATAGGGAGAAAAGTAATGGCACCCTGTAAAGAGAGCCCGTGTTCGTTTGCGCCCGTGACGGCTGCTGCTGCTGCTGCTAAACGCTGAGCTGCAAATTAAATTTAAAATAAAATCTTATTGAGATTATTGTAAATCAAATATAAGATTATTCTGCCCATTTTTTAGATGCGTTGACTATTTCGAGCTGTACATTATTCTATTACCGGATGATTTGCCTTGTTTCTACAAATAATTCTTAAAATTAAAAAAAAATAAAATTTACCAATAAAACAACCTTGAACTGAATAATAAGAATAATCTTCATAATCTTATCTTTGGCTTATTATAATCTTATAACGGGAAAAAACTAGAAGAATAATACTACATGTGAGAATCAGAGCATGTTCACCGTTTAGGTGTCATTTTGAGCTCTCTATGCCTTTTATGGAGTTTTGGGGGCGTGGCTAAAAAAACAGCTGTGATCAAGCTTGGTAATTTGTGGCTGATTTTACTCACTGTTGCTGCGAGTACAAAGAAACTCAGCAAGGCGTTAATCTGGTACGAATTTTTAGTTTGGGTTGAAGTACAAACATTTACACGAAACTTTATTAAAATATGGAAGAAATACAGAAAGAAAAAGAAAAAAAAACGCATTTCCATTGAACGCATTCCAGCAAGTAATAGAGGAAAAAAAAAAACTCTGTGCTGCAGTGTACGCAGATTTTCTTAATGGTATGCAAGTATTTAAAAAAATATTCAAATAATATTGAAAAACCGTATGGCATTAAAGTGCTGAAATTCCCACTTCATGTAAAAACCGCACCTTTTCCATAAAACAAGCAGAATTACATTAGGAACTGATTTGAGCTGATTTGCATACTACACACACACACACACACACACACACACACGCGCACGTTTAAACCAGGAGTGCGAATGAAAATGTAAATGTTGGCAGACACAATCTCAGACATTCTCTCACACACACACACACAGTCATTTCTCAACCACGATATGCTCATATGCAGTGCATTATGGGTAACACACACCGGTAATGTCACTTCACTGACAAAAGAAGACGTGCTTTTCGTCACACGTTCATACTCACGGTTTTGGCTTTATTCAGGCGGCTCATGCAGATGTAGCCGCGATTGTGGCTTCTGAGGTACAGGAAGTAGAAGGGTGCGAACAGCCAGAGGTAGAAACACGGGATCCAGATGAGGACGGTGTTCTGAAAACACTGCGTCACGTCTGGGTTCTGAGAGCGCCATGTACGGTTCCAGTCCTGCAAACACACAGCAACGAAAGAGGACCGGCGCTCGTTCAGTCGGCTCCGTAAACTACATCCAGTTTTCCTTTATTTCTGCGTCGATGAAATAAACGCTGCATGTTAGATATATGAAGAGAGTTAACAGTGAAGGAGTTTCACAGAGAAGCAGGTTTTAAAAGAACACACAACACCTTAAACACCCACTCGTCCTTTTCACACGTCCATCTCTCTCTCTGTCCGAGTGTTTGCCCCTGTGTGCCTCTCTGCCCCATCTGTGTCTGTTTGCTCATCCGCCTTTGTGTCAGTCTTTGTCTTTGTCTGCTCCGTCCGTCTCTATAAACCTCCTTCTGTCTCCATTCAAGTCTGCCCCTGTCCATCGCAGGCTTTCCACCCCTGTCCTTCGTCATCTTTCTACCCCTGTCCTTCTTCATCTTTCTATCCCTGTCCTTCTTCATGTCCATCTCAGGCTTTCCACCCCATCCTTCTTCATCTTTCTACCCCCGTCCTTCTTCATCTTTCTACCCCCGTCCTTCTTCATGTTTCTACCCCCGTCCTTCTTCGTGTCCATCTCAGTCTTTCTACCCCTGTCCTTCTTCGTGTCCTTCTTCATTTTTCTGCCCCTGTCCTTCTTCATGTCCATCTCAGTCTTTCTACCCCTGTCCTTCTTCATCTTTCCACCCCTGTCCTTCTTCATCTTTCTGCCCCTGTCCTTCTTCGTGTCCCTCTTTGTCTTTCTACCCCTGTCCTTCTTCATGTCCATCTCAGTCTTTCCACCCCATCCTTCTTCACCTTTCTACCCCTGTCCTTCTTCGTGTCCCTCTTTGTCTTTCTACCCCTGTCCTTCTTCATGTCCATCTCAGTCTTTCTACCCCTGTCCTTCTTCGTGTCCCTCTTCATCTTCCTATCCCTGTCCTTCTTTATCTTTCTACCCCTGTCCTTCTTCGTGTCCCTCTGTCTTTCTACCCCTGTCCTTCTTCATCTTTCTGCCCCTGTCCTTCTTCATGTCCATCTCAGTCTTTCTACCCCTGTCCTTCTACGTGTCCCTCTTCCTCTTTCTACCCCTGTCCTTCTTCATGTCCCTCTTTGTCTTTCTACCCCTGTCCTCTTTCATGTCCCTCTTTGTCTTTCTATCCCCGTCGTTCTTTGTGTCCATCTCAGTCTTTCTACCCCTGTCCTTCTTCATCTTTCTACCCCTGTCCATCTTCAAGTCCATCTCAGTCTTTCTACCCCTGCCCTTCTTCATATCCCTCTTTGTCCTTCTACCCCATCTCTCTGCCTCTTCTGTCTCCTTCTGTCTCTTTCCACCCTTGTCTGTCTTCATATCTCTCTTCCTAGTTATCTTCATTCCATCATTCTCCCAATCTCTCGTTTGTTTCCTCTCTGTACATTTATCTGGATAATACAATTCTGGTTAAAAAAAAAAAAAGACATGAAAGCAAAACCATACAAATAAACAACAGCAAGAAAGGAAAGCCTGCGAGTTTAACAGGCTTTAACGTGTCGGAAAGAGACGCTTTACCGCCGTGTATAAAACAGAATGGCCGAGCTGTGAGGTTCTTCAGGAACGAAACGAGAAGCAGGACATGTGGGTCAGAATAATCACAGCAGAGAGCTGAAAGTGATTACTTGTGGCTGAGATCTGAGGATTTACACAACCTGCCAAGTGTGTAAACAGCTCTTTAAAACCATCATCACAAATCATTTCCAGAAAATGGCTGACAAACTTTCCACATAAACAACTCCATCCCGGATGAGCACAGGAACCGAGGACGATTCAGACACACCATACACACGTGTGATGTTATAAAACGCTATGATATTACTGTGAGACTCTATAAAGTGTACATACAGCTTCAGCCTTACATCACATGGATGTACAGTAGACAAGGCTTAATGATGTTAATATATGAATGTATTACAGAAGATTTAGTTTTTACTTTAACTTTAGGAAAGATGACATTTTAAAAGACTAAAAGAGCTCGCGTGACATTGATCCTCATCATCATTACTGTTGTTTATAAACAATGACCAATTATTATTTATAAACAACAACAATAATAATAATAATAATAATAATGATGAGATGATGATGACACACTGGCTTGGTGTAGCCTCAGCATGATTTGCTAACTAGCTAACTAACTCTAAGAAAGTAAGTTAAAAAGCTAATCTCTAAAACAATATGTTAATAAGTATAATAAATAACTAAACGCGGTCACGTGCAATGGAACACAGCGCCGCCATTTTACATGTTGTCTAAAAACATACTGTGTGCGTATATATATAAAGGGTCCGTTAATTAGCATTAGCATTAGCATTAACATGATTTAAAACCGGCATTCGCAGGTTTGGAAAAGCTTAGCAGTTTCAGCACCGGAACGCTCCAGGGTTTGTCACGGAGTCTACACACGGACTCACCCAGAGGGGGTCGGAGGAATCCGCGCTGCAGAAGCGGTCCATGTCCGAGAGCTTCGTGTGAGCGCGTCCACTTTCCCTCAACGCCGCCGCGGCTTCAGGTTCATCACCTCCCCGCGCTCTCTTAAGGGCTTACGCAAAACGGGCGCGTTTAGACAACCGGGGTCTTTCCGCCCCAACCGTTTTACGGATAAAGCCACGCCCTCTTCTGAGTAATCTGGGCTGTGATTGGTCTTCTTCGGCTTCTTCTTCTTCCGCGCTCTGATTGGACAGGGGGTCGTGCGCTCGAGAGGCTTTTTTTTTGGTCTGGTTGTTTATTGTTTTTGGACGAGTTTCAGTAGTAAACATCTGAGCGCGCGCGCCAGAGCTTCCGGTTAAATTGAATAAATAAATAAATAAATAAAAGGACAATAATATAAATAATAATCACATCAATCACATATTATCTGTTAATCTTTTTTTTCAGAATTTATTAAGTTTATAAATTATTAAGTTTATTTTGAGATACAAACAACGTATAATAGTTATTGTGATTTAATTATTAAAAGTTATTTTCTGTTTGAAAATAATAATAATAATAATAATATGAAGATCATTGTTCTTTTCAGAATTTATTAACAAATTATCTAAGGTATATAACATAAATACCTTACATTTATTTAAAAATATAAATTACTAATATTAGTTCTTTATAATTAATTATTAAGAGTTAATCCTTTGCTGTCATTTTCATATTCTGTTTGTAAAAAAAACAGCAAGAAGAACGTTATTGATTTGGCTAATTCTTATTCTTTTAAAAAATTTACTGACAAATTTATTTTTTGTCATTATTAAGGTTATGACAAATGATGCATAGTAGTTACTGTAACTCTTTAAGAGTCATTAATAAATCCATTTTTAATAATAATTTTATAATAATAGATTTAATGATAATGTGTGTGCACACAGCAGTTAACAGTATGCAGTTAGTGTGAGACTGTATTCCATGATCATTATCATATTTATGATTTATTATTTATATTTCCCTCAAACCACTTTTGCGTCTCAGAACTCAGGGTATTTGTGTGATGATTAATAAACACTGCCATCTACAGGTCACGTGCTGCCACTTCAGCAGCTTTCACTTCACTTCTACAAAAAGCTTTACAGATTTATTCACATCCTTCATGAAAACAAGGAACATTACGAATAATAATAATAATAATAATAATACATGCAATGGATGACGTTTTGTCCATAAACACACAAGAACACATAAAACTGTAGGCTGGTTGCAAAATTATTGGCACCCACACGGTTAATACTTGGTGAAGCCTATCCTGGAGAGAAGAATCCAGCAAGACAGAGAGGAGATCTCTGAGGAGGATTGTAGACCCATTACACTTACAGTCTCCTTTATAATCTCAGGCTTGCAAAACATCGATTTGGTGTCCTGCAACACTTTCTGTTACGGACACAGAGGTCATGACACGACCACCATGACACTGACGCATCGACACACTGCACACAGTGTTTATGGGGAATGTTTAGTATTCAGTCCTTTCTTTTTTTTAACCCAACATGCCGATGGTGTGGTGTTTGTTCTCCTTTGATCACGTTACACTTCTGATTAAACTCAGTGAAGCTCAGGAGCAGAATGATCATGTATCTAATTTCAAACAAATGTTTAACAGTTCCAGACTTTTTTTTAATCATCAATATATACATATACATACAGCGATCAGGCATAACATTAAACCACTGAGAGGTGAAGTGAATAACACTGATTATCTTGTTACAATGGCACCTGTGAAGGGGTGGGATATATTAGCAGCAACTGAACAGTCGGCTCTCGAATTTGATGTGTTGAAGCCACGAAAAATGGGTAAGCGTAAGAATCTGAGCCACTTTGACGAGAGCCAAATTGTGATGGCTAAATGACTGGGTCAGAGCATCTCCAAAACGGCAGGTCTTGTGGGGTGATCCCGGTGAGCAGAGGATAGTATCTACCACAAGTGGTCCAAGGAAGGAGAACCGGTGAAGCAGCGACAGGGTCACGGAGTCGGAGTGAAGGCTAGAACGTCTGGTCCGGATCCGATCCCACAGAAGAGCCACTGTAGCTCTCAGACTCTCTACAGCTTCATAAGGAAACTGATTCTTGGAGAATCGGCCGCAGCTCTTCCAGAGACTTTATCACACTTGCTTCTGTTTTTATAAATCATTCCTGACAGCAAAGATTCTTTTTTTTTTGTCTGAAAAGTGGTCTATAATGTAATATGTTGCTTTTGGAATAGTGATGTTTGGAAATCTAAAATGTTTTTTTTCCCCCCCGATTAAATAATGTAAATCTCATAAAATAAACATCTATAGCAAAATCTGAAATACAGATTTTGGAGTTGGTATTGTAAACTTTTTTTTTTTCAAATAAATAGTATTTATGCTTTAATTATATGCATTATGATACTTATAAGCATCAATGTGTTGAAGAATGGCTCTTCTTTTTTTTTTTTTAACACCTTGATGTCAAACGTTGCCGACTCAAGAAGCTCCTTCCAGATGAAACACACCAATACACACACACACACACACACACACACACACACACACACACACACACACACACACACACACACATACATTGTGCAGGAAGGAGACTCGAGGGGTTTTTGTTTAGTAAGACGTTTATTCTGCACATCTGCTGATGGAACACTGGTTTTACATGAACATGAGAATCTGCTGTTTAATCCAAACTGCATCTTAAAACTCAAAGTCATCGCGCGGCGACCGTGCGGCTTAAACGCCTGATCAGCGGCAGAAAGGCAAACGGACAAAACTGTAACGAGTCTTTAGTGATTAACGGCAAATGTAAACACGTAACTATGTGCTTGATCTTCCTGTCTATCGATCCATCCGTGCATCACAGCTCCTATATTAGTAGAGAAAACAGCACGTGCGAGCTCCTCTTTACGTTTCTAATTTTAACATAAAACACTTTGTAGCCTTCACTGAAGTATTTAATTCGTCGTAACTACACTACAGAGATACCGCGTACGGGAAAACGGGTCCACTTCTTAAAATCTACGTCCCGGACAAAAACCGCAAGAAAGACAGAGAAACAGGAAGGCTCTGGACTCCTTTACTGGAACATCTTTATAGAGAAACGTCCCAGAAGTACTAGCGCTGTAACAAGGCTCCTCATTATCGCTTACTCCAGCTTTAAAACGGAGAAACGGCTGCGTTGTCCTGCGGCGCTACCGAACTCTGATTGGTCAGATCTTCTGTCACAGCATCTCTCGTTCTAACACGCTATCGTTTCTATAGTAACGGCTCATACACAGAAACTTGTACAACGGAAAACAGACTTTGGTGCTGCACACGGACTGATTAAAAAAATCGTAAGCAATCGTTGAGTTTTCTTTAACGTTTATGGAAGGAATCTTTAACGTTTATGGAAGGAATCTTTAACGTTTATGGAAGGAGTCTCCAGTGTCAGTGCTTAGTAGGTAAAGCTGAAGCTTTGGGTAAGTTTTCCGACATCTTCTGGAAAGAGAAGTTTTACGCTTTTTTTGGTCTTATTAACATCGAGAGAGGAAATATCTTGTTTTGTCGATGTTTCACAACATCAAACGACTCATCATTCTTTAATAAATAAAAAAAAAGTCATTGTTGGCAAATTGCTGCAGTATAAGAGGAATAAAACACTTAAAGTACAATAGCGCACACACAAGTGTTTCATTCCTTCTATAGACCAAGAAGCCGTAGTCTGCTCCGTGTCCCTCTCAGATTAACCCTCTGCTGTAATCTCTCTCTCTCTCTGTGTCTCTCTCTCGCTCTGTAATGCAGCGTCTATTCTCCATCTCAATCTCTCTTTCTCTCTCTCTCTCTCTCTGCAATGCAGCATCTATTCTCTGTCTCAATCTCTCTCTCTCTGTCTCTCTCTGTCTGTCTGTCTCTCTCTCTGTAATGCAGTGTCTATTCTCCGTCTCAATCTCTCTTTCTCTCTCTGTCTGTCTCTCTCTCTCTCTCTCTCTCTCTGTAATGCAGCGTCTATTCTCCGTCTCAGTCTCTCTCTCTGTCTCTCTCTCTCTCTGTCTCTCTCTCTGTAATGCAGCATCTATTCTCCGTCTCAGTTTCCCCCCAGAGAACGCAACTCGAGACTAAGCCTAAGGCACAGCGTCGTCAAATTGCAGCAGACACGCGTCTCGCATCAGCGAGAAAAAGCTCTTTGTATTAGCACATTAGTGTCACGTCAGCCACGCAAAAGCCATCACTGTACATGCTTCAGAGAAAAAGATTAAATCTGACATGGACAGGGTTCTGCGGTTCATCCCCTGATCAAGCGAGAACCTAACAATCGTCAACGCTTTGTACGCGTGTGCAATATGACGACCTGATAAATTTATACAATCGTTTACCGTTTCTGTGTTTTGAGCGCATCCTGAGTCTCCTTAGTGCTTTTATACCATTAACGCTGTTGCTGTAACGACAACAGAATGTGTTTTTCTTTCCCCTCGTCTTACATTTTAAGCGATTTATTTCTTTTTTTCTTGACCTGCCACTCATACCACTCATATCTGTTCCAAATTGTTATCCAGTGACACAAAATTAAAGTATCTCGATGTCCTGTTTGCTAACGTACAGGAACGAGGCTCGGCTACGGGTGCCCCGAAAAGGGCAGGTGAGTCACTGACGCGACGCAACAACATTTGGAATTTATTCCTGACCTGCTAAAGCTAGGACGGTTTACACCGAACTTCTAACGGTTCTTTAGAAGACATTTTGCACACAGACCCATATGGCAAATATTGCAGTCCCTAAGTTTGAGCTGCACTGCACAGTTTAGTGTTTCCTGCTCTCTCTCTCTCTCTCTCTCTCACACACACACACAAACACAAACACACACACACACACACACACACACCCTGAGTCATCTCATTTTCATGAAGATTTGTGCTCACCTACAAGGTAACAGCTAAAGGAAGTGTATAGCTTTGTGTGTTGTTGCTCGTTGTCTCGGATTAGATAAAATGGACACACCGACGCCACAGAACGCCGTCTGAGAACGCCGTCTGAGAACGCCATCTTAAAACGTCGTCTGAGAACGCCGTCTGAGAACACCATCTTAAAATGGCGTCTGAGAACGCCGTCTGACCCAAATCATTTTCATCCTCAGTCACTCCATGCCTCAGACTCAGTTATGACTTTGAAAAAAGAAATATTGATTAAAATTATAATCTAGCTGTAATATCTCAGCTATAAGTCAGGTTAAACATACGGCTATAATCTCCCCTTCCTGATCAGGTCATTCAGCCTCGTAGCTCCAAGTGCAGAATTAAAGGAGCAAACTGCACACGCCAAACACGCCTCACATGATGGACTGCATTCAGGGTCAAGGGGAAATTCTATCTATATTTCTCAAATGTATCGAATCTGAGGCATTAGAATAACATTTCCTACGGATGATCTCATTTCTTACTTCCACCTTCGACCGTGTTTCACCCTGTTAGGTCACGAAACGGATCGTCATCCGATAAAGACGTAAAGCGAGACGCGTTACAGCAGAAAAACCCCCAAACTGTGCAGTGCTAATATCCATTTCAGACATTTACATTGTAAAAACAATGGGGAAAAAATACATATGTACATATCAGGCTGTAAATATAGACAAAGTTAAAAAAATAAAATAAAATAAAATTTAAAAAAAAAGAGAGAGGGATTAACCCTCAGTTAACAGTAGTAATAAAGCAGAGACGAGCTCACACACTCCGAGTGCGAGTGTTAAACGCTTAGTCAGCTGTAGGCATGCACAGAAGAGTCCAGAACAATCACACACACGATAGAGAGAGAGAGAGAGAGAGAGAGAGAGAGAGAGAGAGAGAGAACGTGTGAGTCACACCACCATTTTGGGTCCGAAATCCAGCCGCTTCACCATCCTGTAAAATCACAAGAAGCAAAGTATTAGAGAGAGAGAGAGAGAGAGAGAGAGAGAGAGAGAGAGAGAGAGAGACAGAGAGAGAGAGAGCTCAACTAAGAACAGACTAATCCTTGCTTGGGTGTAAAGTTACAGCTTCACCTCTGACACTCAAAACTCCTTCCTCCTCACAGAAAATGTCACCATATCAACGATTACTCACGTTTATAGTGTTTCTGTAGCGTCTCTGAGCGCATTAACAAACATCTGTGGGAGGTTCTGAAGCGACGTGTTGTAGGAACGTGTAGAATATCCGTCTGTATACGATGGGCCTCACTGAACAAGCTGGATTTATTCGTAAATCGTTTATATGTGCTCCTGAGTGTGTGTAAATGCGCGCACAGGAACGCTAACTGACGTAAACTGACATGTTTTTCAGGCTCCACCCTGATTCTCACCCTGAAGCAAGCTTAAGTGTCAGTGTGTGTGTGTGTGTCTCACTCACCCCTCGAACAGACCGTTAGTGCTTGACTGGTTCTCCAGCGCTTCTCTCGGCGTGCCGTGCGCGCTCTGGGCCATCGTCGAGCGGCTCGGCGTTCGCTCTTGGACCTGCAGCTCTCTGCACGACGCCAGCTTCGACTCCAGATTCTGAAACGCACGCGCAAACAAACGACAAGGACATAGAAGAAGAAGAAGAAGTATCGACCCGTGATGAGTTGTGCAGTTGGTCATTACGTTTATTCATTAAATGTCTATTATTATTATTAAGCTAGTTGACTTACGCCGACTTTCCTCAGCAGCTCTCCTACGATGTTGAGTGCGGAAATCCGTGCAGACGTTGTCAGCGGCGTCCCGGTAAGACCTTCAACTAAAAATCACACACACGTCGTCATGAATATTTATTCATCAGAACTTCAGTTTGGCTTTTTTTTTTTTTTTCCTGCTGTAAAAAAATGATTAAGTCAATTCTGTCCTCATTAAACATGGGAAGTTTAAGACACTGTGATACTGTGATTCTGTGTGTGTGTGTGTGTGTGTGTGTGTGTGTGAGGTCTCACTTCTGCTGTAGGAGGACGGCGGCGTGTGAAACGCGCTC
>CM074957.1:2479569-2492069 GCA_037577455.1 Pangasius macronema
CCCCCCCCCCCCCCCCCCCCCCCCCCCCCCCCCCCCCCCCCCCCCCCCCCCCCCCCCCCCCCCCCCCCCCCCACAAGGGACATTGAGTAAACCTCATTTTTGGAAGAACTGCTTCTTTAAGTGAAACAAATATAAAAGTGTATCTGAAAACAAATATATAGAAACTCAACCCACCATCTACAGTGAACAAAACATAATATATAATGTAAACAAAATCTCTAACGAATAAAAAAATGCCGCTGCATGGCAGTGTGCATACTGATGGAGTGTCACACAACCAGAGCGCTGAATATTCACCAAAAGACAGAAACGGACGGTTATTAATAGAACGGAGAGTAAAGTAGGTGTGTGATACGACGCACACTGATGAAATTTTCCAGTTGTTCCAGTGGTTACACTTCCAGAACAAACCTTCACTTCCTGTCCTGCGTTCCAATACTGTTCTAACACACACTCGTCGGAGGAGTGTGTAAGGGGATGGATTCCTTTCAGGTAACCACAATGACTACGATGCAGCTGAAATTACTGCCGTTATGTATTTTATTGCTCCTTCATCCTCAATTTCGAAAGGAAAGTGCATCAGATCACATACCGCAATGCTTTCTGGGTAACTTGTGCTCCTTGATGTCTACCGTTTAACCCGCTTCATTCCAGATAATAAAGGACCAGAACTCCTTAAGATAGTAGCAGGGTAGAGAAACAGGGGAAGTGGACGAGCAAGTGTTACTAACAGTATTGGAACGCAGCCCTAGTCTGACATAGTCAAGGCATCGAGGTTGCGCACTTCACAGTGTACAGCCGCTTTGGCGTCGCTGATGCATTTGATGGTTCTATCTGATCGAGTCGGACTCCTCCTGGCCCACGGGAACACGCTGATCTGATGGCTCTACTTCCTGCGCGAGCTCCAGAGGTGTCTCTGACTTGCCCGAGAGAGGCTGAGGAACTTCCGCCTCTTTTAGAGACTCGTTGAGGTGGCAGACAGAGCTGGTCTCACTGCACGACTCTGAACTTTCAGGGGAGCGTCGGAACAGCTTTTGTCCTGCCAATGAAACATTTCACGTTGTCATACACTTAGACTAGAGGTGATCGTAAATGGACCTAGTTTTATTTACAGTGTAGTCAGCTTTAGAAAAATTCAGAACACTCTTGTGTATCATAAACACAGTTATAGGGTTATTGCGGAAAAAATGAACCTGCAAGCCGTTTGATAGATGTGGGTGTTTCAGGTGAAGCATCTTTAATTGTCTGAGCCTTCATAGAGTAAACAGGCTCAGTGCTGTCCAAGCAACCTGCAGAAAAGAAAAAAAAGAGAAAAGAATTGACAATTTCACCACACTAGATGGATGAAGTAATGATCAGTAATGATCAAGTAATGATCTGATCTATAGCTAAAGATTCTCTGCAGCACTTCAGCACTTCTCAGAGACTGAAGAGCTGCTTTCCGTGAACAGTTCATAAACATTGCAGCACCTGTTTATGAAAAGTTCATGAACAGCACAGCAGCTTCTGTTTTGTGAACAGCTCATAAACACTGCATCACACACAACCTTTTTTTCCCGAACAGTTCATGAATAGCACAGTAGCTTGTTTGTGAACAGTTCATAAACACTGCAGCACCTGTTTATGAAAGGTTTAGGAACAGTACAGCAGCTTCTGTTTTTGTGAACAGTTCTTCAATGTTGTAGTAGTTTGTTTATGAAAAGTTCATGAACAGCACAACAGCTTCTGCTTGTGAACAGTCCTTGAACTGTGAACAGTTCATAAACACTGCAGCACCTTCTTTTTTTGTGAACAGTTCATGAACAACACGGTAGCTTGTTTGTGAAGAGTTCATAAACGCTGCAGCGGCTCTGTTTGTGAACAGCTCACGAACAATGCAGTACGTTCTGTTTGTGATGAGTGCTTAAACATCGTAATTTCTTATCCAGCCTATAATGTAATATCCTAAATAACGTGAAATAATAAGTAAAGACAATTCCCCAGATTATAAACTCAAACAACTCTTTCATTAACTATGGACATTGACTGATTAATACTGATTATCACTGATTGTTACTACATCTTGTAATTTGTCCTTGGTGAAGATTATGAATAATATTTTAGAGCGTTTACAGTAATTAAGTGTAGCTTACCTGCTGCCAGATCGAACATCCTGCCTTTCACCGAGCTCTGAATCGGAGAGAACCAGTTGAGCATGGAGCCGACGAGAGGAATCTGCCGCAGCACTCCCTGCAGGACAGAAGAGGGAAACAAGACTTACTGTTTATTAAAGGTTTCAGTCATCCAGGTGTTTTTCAGATGTCCAGCAGTATTGAGTCGAAGTGACTGGACCATGTGTCATCATCTTTAATATGTTTCCCCACTCTGTAAATCTAATGCAGCTCCTCAGATACTGCATCTATTTTATACAGTAAATTATAGCAGCAACAGTCATTGTGGCCTAGTCAACAAAAATGCCAGACAAACCGACACAGACTCACACAGACACACACTGACACACACTGACACACACTGACACACGCACACAAAGACAACGACACTCACGCAGACAAACACATAGACAGACAGAGACACACACACACAGACACACACAGACACACAAACATACACAAAGACTATGACACGCACGCAGACACAATCATACACAGACACAGACAATGACACACACAGACACACACACACACACAGACACAATCATGCACAGACACACATGCACACACAGAGACATACACAGACAATGACAGACTCAGTCAGACACACAAAGACACACAGACAAAATTACAAACAAACACAGATACACAAAAACACACAGAAACAAAGATATAGATACACACCCAAAGACACACACACAGACACACAGTAAACTAGATATACAGACATTTAAACACATGCAGACAAAGATCCAGAGACCCAGAGACATGGATACATACACACACACACACACACACACACAACTAGAGACATAGACCAAGACATCAGACACACAGATACAAACATAGACACTGAGATGGACATGCATATGTAAACACACACACACACACACACACACACACACACACACACACACACACACCTCCTCCAAGAGTTTCTCCTCAGCAGCTTTCTGAAGCTGCTGCTCGGCCTCCAGGATTCCCTTCCTCACTACCTCCGTCATGTTCTCTAACAGCTACAGACAATAATAATAATAATTATAATAATAATAATAAGAAGAAGAAAAGCAACACAAACAACCCATAAAGAATGTAATAAAAAAACAAGACAATTATTAATATAGATCTAACAAATTAAACAATCAGTTCTGCTGTTTTTTTTTTTCATTAATCCCGACTCTTTTTTAAAAATCTTCAGTGTATAACGCAGAGTGTGAATGTGATACCTTCCCGCTCTCCTCGATCTCTCTCCCCGTCGACGTGATGGTTTCAACCAACACTGAAACGTCCAGGTCTTCTGACACCATCCCGATGAATATACAGTTCTTCTCTTCGCCAAATTCAGGCCCTGTACGCAAGACAAGGGAATATTAGTATTCATACAGCACGAGTGGTGCGCACACGCACACGCACACACACACACACACACACACACACACACACACACACACACTAAAACATTTCATTACATCATAATTTCATTACAACCCAACGTGATGGTCTTCAGTACGTCACAGTGTCTGCTTCCAGCTTCCTGTTTTCAGTGAGGATGAAATTAAACACCATACAAACCTGCGACTGAAAAGATCAGGTCCTCAGTAAAGGAGAAACTGTTAGAATGTCGGGATTTGTTAAGAGACAATTACGCTGACAATTCAGCAGTTTATCAGCACAATGTAGAAATATCACTTTTCCGAACATCATGTAGCAGATTTTTCTGTCAGCGTACCCGGTCTGTTGCAGTACATCATATCAGTAATGAACTATTTCACTTTTTCTTATTGTAAACCTTCACACTAGTGAGAGACAATAGCTTTTTTTGACTACAGGCATTTCTGTACGTTGCTCTGCAAAAGGGAATCTGTGTAGCGTCACACTCCTCGTCTAGACCAGAGTTACAGTCACAAACTTGCACTAAATCTTGAACTGTACACAAATATTCTACTAAAATAGAAAAATAGGAAACAAAAACTAGAAAAAAACATCTGAATACAATAAAAACAAAGAATTCTTCCTGTTATTTTTTTAAAAGCCTAAAGTGAATTGTGAGGGTAGATGGAGATGTTCCATGTCACATTAAGTCATGCAGAAATAAATAAAATATTTAGTAAAAAATAAATAAATAAATAAATAAATAAATAAATAAATAAATAAATAAGATTTAATAGAAACTAACAGAACCGCCAAAAGTAATAACAATAAAAAAGCCTGTTTTTTGGACTAAATGGGTATTTCTGATGATTTATCTATATCTAATATCTATTCCTATACTGTTTTATTCCTTTTATTCCACAGCAATTTATCAACAATTACATTTTTGTCCTTTTTTTAACAAGAATATCCGTGAAAAGAATTAGTTCCTGTTGTCACTTACGTTATAGCAGCTATAAACTGTTGTTCCCTCAGTCTTATTCTCTCTCTTGAAGTTAATAAGACCAAAAATAAACAAATAAACAAACAAACAAATAAATAAATAAAGCGCAGCTTGCCATGTTACTGTGAAAATATATAAAGCCCTGACACTGGAGACTCCTTCCATTAATAAATGTCTGCAGAATACTTCACCATAGTAACGACTACAGATGTTTTTAATCTGTTTATTAGTAGCCTTAGCTTATGTAGATCATCAACCCTACAATCACTACCTTCTGACCAATCAGATGCAAGAACACAGCTGCACTGTGGTACTAGTGCTAGTGCTAAACTGAGCAGCTCTGGTGTGAGAATAAAAATGAACACTAATTATTATTATTATTTATTTTAATGACCTGTTGAGAAGTCCAGCTCGGTGTCCAGTTCCTTCAGCTTCTTCAGCAGCTCAGCGTTGACCTTCTCCACCTCCACCTGCCTCTTCTCTTCATCGATGTCCGTCCTCTTCGGCTCATACCTGCAGTTTACAATTAAGTATAACAATTAACGAATGTCGAGAAAAGATGCGGTTTGTACAACGGGCCACTGTTTAAAAAATAAAACGTATGATTTTGAGAAGAATCATATTGTTTTGAGAATTAAGTCATAATATTTCTAGAATATAGATAATAGTAATATTTCGAGGAATAAAAGACATATATTTTGGAAAAAAAGAGTCAAAGTAATTTTTTTTTTGAGAAAAAGTCACAATATTTGACTTTACCAGAATGAGGTCATAATATGTCGAGAATAAAGTCATTATATTGCAAAAATACTCGTAATATTTCAAGGAAAAATGTCATAGTCACGATACTTTGAGAAAAAGTGGTAACAATATCTGATATAAAAATAAAGTCATAATATTTCGAGAATAAAGTCAGAATAGTTTGAGGAATGAAGTCAAAGTTATAATATTTTGAGAAAAAAAGTCATAATCTGATATTTTAGAGAATAAAATCATAAATATTACGGTATTAGTCACAATATTTCAAAAATAGTTAAAATATTATGACTTTTAATTATTATTACTATTACTTATATTATATTTATATTATATACAATTATTACTATTATTTATTCTTTGAAATAAACACAATTTCTTGCAGAGCTGCCCCGTTTTTTTCCTCAAAACATGACTAAGTCTTGTCTTTTCATTTGTTTAAGCAGTTTCGCTATATCGCAGCCGTTGTTTTGGGATGTTGTCCGGAGATCCTGCGTCCTATAGAAGGCTCTGAAACAGCTAACTGACTAACACACACACACACACACACACACACACACCTCTGGCTCTGATGTAGGAAGAGTCAATGCATTTAACGTCACCTAAAGTTTACTTCATTACACACATTTCAATGGTATATTCATATCTGACATATGCTCATACAGTATGCAGTGCATTATGGGTAATATACACTGTGCTTTTCCTGCCTAGAGTACTAACACTGACGAATGTAATAGCTATAAAGACTATACACAAGTCCTGCTCTGAGTGTTTTCCTAAAATGGCCGCCATTAAGATAATATAGTGAATATTAGTAAATATACAAGAGGAACACAGAGTTTTGTTAAAATGGCTGCCGTTCTAGTACATGACTAGGCATAAGCTGTAGCGTCTGGGACAGAGCCAGTGTTAGCTGTGGTATGAACTCTCTGCGCTCTCTGACCTCACAGCTCCGAGCCCGGCCCAGCTCAGATCCTCGATGTACGTCAGCACTGCGTACTGGAGAACTTCCTCTCGGAAATCGTGCCTCAAACGCAGCGTGGAGCTCAGCACAGGGATCATCTCTGCTAACTTGTCTGCCAAAGCTGCTACATCCGCCTGCTGTGTGCCCAAAGCTGTGAACACACACACACACACACACACACTCGATGTTAACATGTCATCGTTTCTACAGTAACAGCACATTCACATGGACTTGCACAGCCGGACACGCCACATAAACAGGTTTTAAAAACGGTAAATAATCGCTGATGTGGTGAAGTTTTCTGTAACGAGATGTTTATTTAACACTCATGGAAGGAGTCTCCAGTGTCAGTGTCTTTTACCAGTCAGAGGTAAAGCTGTAACTTGACTTTTTCTGACACCTTCAGGACGGAGGAGTCTACGTTCAAACAGAGGCAGGCGAGGAGTTTATATACGTGTATATTCCACACATACATGCTACAGCATTAAATGTAACCATAAACGGATAAAGAGTACTCATGAGTCATCCATTCATAAATAAATCTTGTTAGTGTTGGCAAATTGCTGTTTCATATCTTGCTCCAGTTTAATGCAGACGATTTGAATTTCACACGCAGGACGTAGACAGTGTGTGTGTGTGTGTGTGTGTGTGTGTGTGTGTGTGTGTGTGTGTGTGTGTGTGTGTATATAAAAACTCTCACCTGCAGCAGTCATTAGAGGGTTAAAGCGAACACACATGCCTTCATCCTCCAGCTCGACCACATCAACGCCACACTCAGGGACCAGCAGCGCTAACTGCTCGCCCAGCTGATGATAAAATATAAATAAATAGAAAATATAAATATATATATTTTAGATATTTTGAATCAGGTGTGATTGGTGAAGAACTGATATTACGGTTATTATTTCAGAACTGTATCCTGTCTTTAATAGCGTGTTGCTTGCTAAAGGAATCAGTAAAGCGATAAAGGTGTATATTCTGTGCGCTCTTGTGCAGGAGATCTGCTCGTACCCATCTGTTTAGAGAGTCCTGTACATCTCGGTCTCCTCCACCGTACCCCTCCGCTGAGCCGCCGCTCGACGCTGCGGACACGGAAACACACACACGGCTCAGAAATCACAGCCATGTTAACGCTTGGCTCAACTTCACTGCACGTAAGCATGACGACTAGAAGCTCGGAGGAAAGACGAGCATGGCAGTAAAACTGAGATACTGTGATTTAAAAAAAAAAAAAAAAAAGAAAGTGTGTATAAAATGAGATTTAAAGCTGTCGGTGTTGTAATACAGCTCTCCGTCCTGTTCACGATTTATCATCTCACCATTAGTGTTGTGAATTCGGACTCTTATCAGTGAATCTGCTCAACAACAACAACAACAACAACAACAACAACAACAACAACAACAACAACAACAACAAAGGAGTCGATTCCTTCAGTTCCCAAAAAGACTAGACAGTAATCACAACCTGCTTATCTATCACTTAAACTGTTAAATCAAATCGTACTCTACCCCCTGATTAAACACAACAACCTTACACTTTGCATTCTGCTTGTAAAATTTTAATTTTAATAAAAGGTAAAAACAGTAAGGTGCTCCATATTTGCTTTCTCGTGTTTTCTTGTCCTGCTGTATCGAGGCTTATCTTTCATTAAAAGTAGAATTCAATGATTTCTAAAAGTCTCTCGATTGAGTCACATGTTTAGATTCGCTCTGAAATAGCATCCGGGTAACATGCAGGCTAAAGCGGTTCAGCTTCCACTTCAGTCAGGCACAAGATTCAATTTCAGTACAAAACTGAACCTTAATTCAATTTCAATTCATTCAAATTCAGATTTTGGTATTTAATTTACTCTTCTAAGGTTATTTTGTTAAGCATGTAGAATAAGATTTCATTAAACAGTAGTTAGGCAAAAAAGAACAATCAACGGTCATGAAAACGCAAGCTTTGTCCCGTTCAGGGAATAAAAAAAAGGCATGGAGTCATTTGGGAGTCATTTAGGAGTCATTTGGGAGTCATTTGGGAGTCGACTCCTTTTGGTGAGCTGAGCCAAATGATCTGACTCCCTGAAAAGAAGCAGATTTCCCATCACTACTACGCTGCGCTTGATGCTGTTAAGGTATAATTTGTGTTTACGCTCTCTGAGTTATTTATTACAATACATGCAATAAGACGAGGCCATTTTAGGACCTTCGTAATAAACCTATTTAAGAAAACAACAAAACATCTTTGCTAAAAATGCTTAGTTTCTGGAAGAAGCTACAAACTTTGCGTTTCAGTATTTGGCTGATTTTTGGTTTGATTTTTTTGACACACACTTGGCAACCCTGATCTACATTTCTGGCTCTAATATAGATATTATATTTAACAGCATGTTTTAAGAGAAAACACATCATATACGCGCTCATTTGTCACGGGATCTTTATGAACAGACAGGTCCAGATTTATTGGCACCCTTAATAAAGAGGAGGTTCTGGAAAACTCTCTCTGTGATTTATCTTAATCATCCACTGAAAATGAGAAAAAATATTTCCAGACAGTATTTACCGAGGGTGCCAATAATTCTGGAGCTGACGGTGTTACTCCTGTCTGCATTCAATACTGTTCATTAAATAATAAATAAATGACAAAATAGGAAAAAACAAATCACCTGAACTTGTATCGTGAGAGAACCTGAACACGACAACTGGAGAACTGAGCTCATCCTCGACCTGCAAACGACAGAGAGAGCACGAGAGAGAGAGAGAGAGAGAGAGAGAGAGAGCAGGGAAGACAGATACAGGAGAAAGAAAAAGAAAGTGCAAACAGGAAGTAGACAGAAACGGGGAAACAAAGAGAAAGAGAAATGGAACAAGGCGAAAAAGGAGAAAACAGAGACAGAGAGACACAGAAAGAGAGAGAGAGAGAGAGAGAGAGAGAGAGAGAGAGAGAGAGGGCATCTAACGTACCTTTGCGACACTTAAATATGAGAATGAGACACAGCCGGAGGGCTTGATGTCATGCACTAAGCAGCACCACGTGACCCGTTTGTGAACACACACTTTAGGTTTCGAGTCTCAGCCATTTAGATGTGATGCCATGGAGAGATTTAGGTTAGTTGTTAAACTGAGGTGAAATTGAACTGCATGACCTTTGACCTGATGTCATGCATCACATCACATCACATCGCTGTTGGGATGTCCATGTGATGCTGGAACCGTAGTCACTTCCTCACTTTCACAGCACCATTCCCAACACACACGCTCCTGCTTTATTTGGGAATTCTGCAATTTGGGAACCATGCAAAGCACAGCCCAGGAGAACGAGATTTCTCTTCACGCAAGGACTAACACTACTGCTACTTAGCGCCACCTTGGGGAAAGTCTCAGTTTGTAAAACATTGGTGTGTGAGAGTGTGACAGAGAGAACGAATGAGAGAGTGAGTGTGTGAGAGTGAGGGAGAGTGAAGGAGAGTGAGTGGGAGTGAAAGTTACTTAGCGCCACCTTGTAGAAAGTCTCAGTTTGTAAAACATTAGTGACTGAGTGAGAGTGAGAGACAGAGAATGAATGTGTGTGTGTGTGTGTGTGTGTGTGTTACAGTGTGAGTATGAGAGAATGAGTGTATAAGAGTGAGGGAAGGAGTGACTTAGTGTGAGAGAATGAGTGATAGAGACTGAGCAAACGAGTGAGTGAGTCAGTCAGTGTGTTACAGAGTGAGTGAGAGTGTGTGTGAGTCAGTGAGTGAGTCAGGGAATGAGTGAGTCTGTGTGTGAGTCAGGGAATGAGTCAGTGAGTCAGGGAATGAGTCAGTGAGTGAGTCAGGGAATTATTGAGTCAGTGAGTGAGTCAGTGAGTGAGTCAGAGAATGAGTCAGGGAATGAGTGAGTCTGTGTGTGAGTCAGTAAGTGAGTCAGTGAGTGAGTCAGGGAATGAGTGAGTCTGTGAGTGAGTCAGTGATTGAGTCAGGGAATGAGTGAGTCAGTGAGTGAGTGAGTCAGGGAATGAGTGAGTCAGGGAATGAGTGTGTCTGTGAGTGAGTCAGTGAGTGAGTCAGGGAATGAGTCAGGGAATGAGTGAGTCAGTGAGTGAGTCAGGGAATGAGTGAGTCAGGGAATGAGTGAGTCAGGGAATGAGTGAGTCAGGGAATGAGTGAGTCTGTGAGTGAGTCAGTGAGTGAGTCAGGGAATGAGTGAGTCTGTTTGTGAGTCAGTGACTGAGTCAGTGAGTGAGTCAGTATGTCTGTGAGTGAGTCAGTGTGTCTGTGATTGAGTTAGTGAGTGAGTGAGTCAGTGAGTGAGTCAGGGAGTGAGTCGGTGTGTCTGTGAGTGAGTCAGTGTGTCTGTGTGTGAGTCAGCGAGTGAGTCAGGGATTGAGTCAGCGAGTGAGTCAGGAAGTGAGTCGGTGAGTCAGTGATAAATTCGGCCTTTAAGGTGCGCTGAATCTAAAATGTGAAATAAATAAAGAGCCCATTAACATTATTACAATCCATTCATTTAACACAATGAATTACAACCCACTTAAACTGCATCTGAAACATTCAACAGTATTTAAACGCTTTTTTTCCCACAGAAATAAATCAAATTTGACACTAGAACATCATACGTGAATTCCACGTGCCGAAACTGTCTGAATTTCCCAAACACAGGTCCAGCGCTGATGACCTGCGGGTCATCTGAGCTCCATGAGGTGAACTTTGATTTATTTATTTATTTTAAATTCCAGGATGTTTTGTGCACATGCCGTAAGAAGCGGTGGACATGGTGAGGGAGTGAGCGGTGGAGGGGAGACACAGCGAGCGGAGGGAGAGAGGGAGAGAGGGAGCAGAGGGAACGAGGGTGAATCCCACCTACAATAGAGAGTATGAGAGAGCCCAGCACGTCCCTCAGTGAGGCCGCGGAGAGAGGCGGCACCCGCGAATGAGACACAGCCCCCTGGAACCAAGGCACCCGATTCTCACTAACACACACTACTGAAGAGCTCTGACACACACACACACACACACACACACACACACACACACTCTCCATACACTCTCCACACACTCTGCATCAGGGGTGTGATGGTACTGAATGAAATTATATAACCTTTAATTACTTACTGGATAACTAGCAGTGTGTATATACACTTTAGTTAAAATTCACAACACGTGTGTGCGCATATTTAAAGTGTTTACATCTGCCATAACACGTGACGTAACAAGTGATAGTATGAACTAGCCTCCAAAGCATTAACTGTAACTATAAATGGACAAAAAGTACATCGTATCATTGTTATTGAAATTAATAAAAATTGTAAGTGCTTGCAAATTGCTGCGCTTTAAGGGGAATACAACACCTCGAGGCGTGCTGTGATCATACCATCCCATCCCTACACACACACACACACACACACACACACACACACACACACACACACACACAGCTCTTTACCATACTCAAAGCCTCCAGGAGAGAGATCTCACTGTCAAGGACATCCTAATGGACTACTGTCCTTCTTTCCCGAGGCAAAATTAGTTCAGACTCAAAAATTCCTATAAAGAATGTCCAGCGAAGCTTTACCTACACACACACACACACACACACACACACACACACACACGCACACACAACGGTTTAAACGGGCGTCTTTTAAGATGTGGTTAAAAATTTATCGCCGATAGAGAATAACGTAATGACGACAATAAATAAAATATTGAACGGTGGTCAACAAATCTGGCAAAAAGTAATTCGATTTTCAATTGGGTTCAATTTGATGATGTCAGTCACCAATAATCCTGTCAGTAGTTAATAATTACTCGTTTTAATGAGGTTAATAGTCAGTAATTTAACGATTTTAACATCTGCAATGTTGTCATCGAGCCAATTTGGAAATCTGGTGGTAAATGTAGCGCGTGTGATGCAGTAAATCTCACAGAGGCTTTGCCAAAATGCTAAAGGATGCTAGAAGTGTTTTCACTTACCGACGTCTTTATGGAGGCCAGTGTCTTCAGCTGCGCCAGAAGCTGCTGACTCTGCAGAAAAAAAACAATACAACGCAAAACTCTTTTTACCTTTTTAAAATGTCTTCTCTTCCTCTAGAAACAAACAGAGACTCGAGAATTTTCCCAGACTTTCTTAAACGAGCAGAAAATCTGTCTCCTAGCTGCTGCAGTCAGAGGGAAACAGCTGAAACAGCATTTATTGATTTTTTCCCCCCATGTTTTGGTGTCAGATGATTGGCCAGCTGATCAGCCAATCATTAAGGCTGTTGCTTACTGTCTTAACTAATTTGCATAAAATT